>DWHR010000028.1:0-14951 GCA_018248075.1 Eurytides protesilaus protesilaus
CAAACACGGTATCCTCACACTGACTTCATTGTAGATCTTTGAATGCTGCAATTTTGTTTGAAAATATTAGATTTATAATTTATAAATATTTTTATAGTACCAATCGTTACGAATCCATGCAATCCATCGCCCTGTGGACCAAACAGTCAATGTAGAGAAGTAAATGGACAAGCTGTATGCACGTGTGTACCCGGATACATAGGAAGTCCTCCAACCTGTCGACCAGAATGTATAGTCAGTTCTGACTGTCCACCTAACAGAGCTTGTAGTAACCAAAAATGCATTGACCCATGTGCAGGAGCATGTGGTGTAGAAGCAAGATGTGAAGTTATTAAACATAACCCTATTTGCACTTGTCCACAAAAGTATACAGGAGATCCTTTTGTGAGATGTGTACCTTTTAGTGAGTGTTATTTATTACAACGTTTTTATATTATTCTTTAAAAATTCTATCAAAATAGTGTCTTTAAAACTGATTTGTTTAGCGATCCGAATAAAGAATTCAAAATCAGCATTACCTTTCGTTCATAAAAATCGAAAAATAATATTACGACACATTAAGACGTTTATTTACTTCTTAATAATGGTTAATTAAGAAACTTAGTTTCAGTGCTGAATAAATGCCAAATTATGTATTAAGTTATATATCAATACACATTTATTTAAATTTCAACTTAAATAACAGTATTAACTAACTTACACTAATTTTAATATATATATATTTTAATATTTTAGGAACTCCAGTAGCTGACGGTACACCATGTTCACCATCTCCATGTGGTCTTAATGCCATTTGTAAAGAAATTTCTGGGTCACCTTCTTGCGCTTGCCTGCCAAACTATTTTGGATCGCCGCCTTATTGCAGGCCAGAATGCTCCTCGAATAGCGAATGTCAATCGAATCAAGCTTGCATTAATAATAAATGTAAAGATCCTTGTGTATCTGCATGTGGTATTAACGCACAATGTAAAACAATTAGCCACTCTCTAACGTGTTTCTGTGAACCTGGCTATACAGGAGACCCTTTCACAAGTTGTAAACTTCAAGATTTGCAGATTGTAGAAAAACCAACACCTTGTATTCCTTCACCATGTGGCCCCAATGCTGAATGTAAAGAACGCAATTCAGTTGGTTCTTGTAGTTGTCTTCCTGAATATATTGGAAATCCTTATGAAGGATGTAGACCAGAATGTACAGTAAACACTGATTGTATTCAAAATAAAGCATGTATACGCAATAAATGTCAAGATCCATGCCCAGGCACTTGCGGCCATTTAGCAACATGTGTTGTTGTTAACCACTTACCATCCTGCTCATGTCCAAGCGGATATACAGGAGACCCGTATCGTCAATGCGATATTATAAAAGGTACTTTTGAGCTTAAAATTAAGCTTTAATACACTATAAAATCTATAAATTAATACTGCAATTTCGCTTATTTCTACAGAACAAACTTCAGCTCCCGCCACTCCATGTGTACCGAACCCATGCGGTCCAAACAGTGTGTGTCGACCAATAAATGGTCAAAGTGCTTGTTCTTGTATGCCTAACTACATTGGTTCTTCACCTGGATGCCGCCCAGAATGTACCATCAGTTCTGAATGCCCTTCAGACAAAGCTTGCATTAAACAAAAATGTGTAAATCCTTGCCCTGGCCACTGTGGAACGAATACTGATTGTAGGGTTGTAACACATAGCCCTATTTGTTCTTGCACATCTGGATTCACTGGTGATCCTTTCACACGATGTTACAAGCTCCGTATGTATATAATTGTTTTAAAGTCATAAGTAAGTTGTGCTCATACTTACATGTCATTAACTTTTATGTTTTTTTTAGCTATTTCTCAATATCCACCAGAGCCACACCACAACCCGTGCTTACCAAGTCCATGTGGGGAAAACGCTATTTGTCGGGACATTAATGGCTCCCCGTCGTGCAGTTGCATGCCTGACTTCCAAGGGCTGCCTCCCAACTGCAGACCTGAGTGTGCAATTAATCAAGACTGCCCTTCGGACAAAGCTTGCTTAAACATGAAATGTAAAGACCCATGTCCTGGCAGTTGCGGTCAAAGTGCAGTATGCACAGTGTTTAATCATTTCCCAGCTTGTACTTGTTCTCAAGGCTACACAGGGGATCCTTTCACCCGCTGTACCGTAATTGAACCAGTTTATGGTACGCAAATATTATCCAATAAATTATTTTATATTAATATAATTATCATATATTAATAAATTATTATACTATTGTTTTTCACATTGAATATTATAATTGTTTCGTTATAGATGAGGCACCGCTTGATCCATGCAACCCATCGCCATGTGGATTTAATGCTTTATGTTCGAATGGCATCTGCACCTGTCTTACTGATTACAATGGCGATCCATACGTAGGATGTAAGCCTGAATGCGTGACCAATATGGACTGTTCACTAGATAAAGTGTGTTCGAGAAATAAATGTATAAATCCTTGTCCGGGAACATGCGCATCAAATGCAATTTGCACTGTCTACAACCACATTCCTATATGCACTTGTCCTGAAAATATGTCGGGAAATGCTTTTACTGAATGTTACCCGATTGAAAGTATGTTCTTTTATATATTTTAAATTCCTGCTTAATAGAACCAGTTTTTAATTCACGTGTAATTTTTTTTTCTATTTTTATTTACAGTAAATAAAGCAAAACCTTGCAATCCCAGCCCATGTGGTCCAAATAGCCAATGTCGTGAAATAAATAATCAAGCTATTTGTTCGTGCCTACCTTCATTCGTCGGCAGTCCACCGTCATGTAGACCAGAATGCACTATAAGCGCTGAATGTCCTTCTAATGAGGCCTGTAATAATCAGAAATGTATAAATCCTTGTTTAGGCAGTTGTGGCTATGGTGCAAGGTGTGAAGTTATTAACCATAACCCCATTTGTTCCTGTCCTCTACAACATACAGGTGATCCCTTTACACGCTGTATTGCTGTAGGTGAGTACAAGTTTTTTTTTATCATTCATTTGTACAGTTATAGCACTCTGTTATAATATTTTTAGTTATGCCTAGATAAAGAAAGAAATTTATTTGTTTTTTTTTTAGTGTCTTCACCACTACCTTCAATTGATCCGTGCACGCCATCACCTTGCGGTCCATATTCTACATGCAGAGTGATTGGAGAATCTCCATCTTGCACCTGTCAGTCGGACTATTTCGGCTCTCCGCCAAACTGCCACCCTGAATGCAGCAGCAATTCAGAATGTTCAAGCAATCTAGCATGTGTTAATCAGAAATGTAAAAATCCTTGTCCTGGAAGCTGCGGATACAACGCTGACTGCAAAGTTGTTAGCCATGCATTAATTTGTACTTGTCCATATGGGCAAACTGGAGATCCACTGATTTCATGTAACCCTATAAAAGGTAATTTGATTTTATTATTTATCTATAATAAAAATAGAATTATTTATTTTCAGCGTAAGCGCTATGTTTTATGCGCCTGATGGTAAGTAAAACACATGTCTATAACAAGTCAGTTGTTTGCATTATAACAACACCCAGAGATTCAAGATGTTCTATCTATGTGCCCAGTAATTATGCTGGTATCATTGCTCTTTAAACTGAAATATAACGGTACTTACACGCTTCTGTTTGGCGGATGTATAACAGGCAATGCAGTGGTACCATCTCAGGCGAACTTTGCAAAAGAGTCCTACCATTTATCGAATCTTGTCGTTTTAACTTATTTTTTTTTTGTTCACAGATTCTATTATTGAGTACAGTTCACCGTGCGATCCCTCACCTTGTGGCCTTAATGCAATTTGTACTGAAAGAAAAGGAGCGGGATCATGCAAATGTATTGATACTTACGTGGGTAATCCATATGAAGGATGTCGCCCAGAATGTGTCATAAATAGCGATTGCCCTCCCACCTTAGCATGTATTCAAAATAAATGTAAAGATCCTTGTCCAGGAATTTGCGCACAAAATGGGATATGCCAAGTAATCAACCATCTTCCGTCTTGCTACTGTCCACCCGGACTCACGGGAGATGCATATTCATATTGTAAAGAAAGCGAAGGTAAAAAACTTCAATACATTCGAATATGTATAATCCTGTTCCATCACAGACAGTGTGTACCAATAACAATTTTATTTTCAGATATCATTAAGTCAACGCCTTGCAAGCCATCACCATGCGGTCCCAACAGCCAGTGTCAAGAAGTAAACTCTCAAGCCGTTTGCAGTTGTCAGCCAGATTTTGTTGGGATGCCGCCAAACTGCAGACCTGAATGCACTATTAATAGCGAATGTGCTACTGACAAAGCTTGTAAAAATCGAAAATGTGTTGATCCGTGCATGAATCAATGTGGGAGAAATGCGAACTGCAGAGTAATCGCACATAATCCAATATGCTCATGTCAAGATCATTTCACTGGAGATCCATTTACTAACTGTATGCCAAGTAAGTTCTATCTAAGTAAGCTTTTTTTCATTGTGTGCACATAATATCTTTTGTTTACATTTTTTAATTTTTTGCAGCAGTCGTATCGATTACAACAATAAATCAAGAAATAAATCCATGTGTACCATCACCATGTGGTCCAAATGCGCAATGTGAGGAATATAAAGGAGCAGCGCGTTGCACTTGCTTACCAAATTACATTAGCACGCCGCCTCGCTGCAGACCTGAGTGCACAGTCAATTCAGAATGTAACGCAATAATGGCGTGTATTAACAACAAATGCGTTGATCCGTGCCCCGGCGCTTGTGGAATTAATGCTCAATGTCACGTTAATAATCATATGCCTATATGCTCGTGCGTACCAGCTCACACTGGAGATCCTTTCACAAATTGTCAACCAGTGCAACAAGGTAATTTTACATTAACAGTTCACATTTTTATATATAATATAATAAAATACATAATTTATTAACGGTTTTTTGCTTTCCTTAGAAATCGAAGCCATTGACCCATGTCATCCTTCCCCGTGTGGCCCGAATGCAATTTGTGAAGATGGTGTTTGCACTTGTTTACCCGAGTACCAAGGAGATCCTTACTTTGGGTGCAAACCAGAATGTCTCCTAAACTCGGACTGCTCGCGTGACAAAGCTTGTATGAACAACAAATGCGTCGACCCTTGCGTAGGCACTTGCGGAACCGATGCAATATGCGAAGTTATAAACCACATACCAATGTGTTCTTGTTCCCCAGGAACAACTGGATCTCCTATGTATTTCTGCACGAAGATAGCAGGTAGATTATATCATATTCGTATATTATACCACACATTCACTTTGGGTTTGCTCAAGATCACCGTAAACATTTAATAATAACTATATAGTATCAAACCTACCTTA
Organism: Eurytides protesilaus protesilaus; assembly: GCA_018248075.1. Taxonomy (NCBI): domain Eukaryota; kingdom Metazoa; phylum Arthropoda; class Insecta; order Lepidoptera; family Papilionidae; genus Eurytides; species Eurytides protesilaus. Next base: position 5,338 of record DWHR010000028.1, read on the forward strand.
AAACGATATATAGATAGAGCTAGAACCCGAAAAAAAATATTTTGTATATAATTGTGTGTGAATCATAAGACACCTTTGTTTTGTTATTGAAAGTCATAATGTTTAATAATATAGAAATAATTGTTATTTTACTAGAAGTACCAGCACAAGGAAACCTATGCGAGCCGTCACCATGTGGCCCTTATAGTCAATGTAGAGAAGTAAATGGGCATGCTGTTTGTGTCTGTGTCCATGGATACGTAGGAAGCCCACCTAATTGTCGACCAGAATGCATTGTCAGCTCTGACTGCAAGTTGAGTGAAGCGTGCTCTAATCAAAAATGCATTAATCCATGTCCTGGTGCTTGCGGCAGAAACACTCACTGTAATGTCATTAACCACAACCCGGTGTGCAGTTGCTTACCTGGATATTCAGGAGACCCATTCTCAATCTGTCAACGAATACGTAAGTATTATTAGTTTTTGTAGATACATCTATAATGGCGACTATAAATTAATAATAATACATTTTCACACTTTTACTTTTTAGCTGTAAAGCCGTTAATTAAGGTGAATCCGTGCCTGCCTTCGCCGTGTGGCCCGAACTCTCAATGTATTGAAAATGAGGGAAAGGCAGATTGCAAATGTTTGCCAGATTTCATAGGAGCACCACCTGCTTGTCGTCCTGAATGTACTAGCAATTCCGAATGCCCACCAACGTCATCGTGTATTAATAGAAAGTGCAAAGATCCATGTCCAGGTTCCTGTGGAGTTAATGCCGAATGTAGGGTAGTAAGTCACACTCCCATATGTCTGTGTCAAAATGGCTTCACGGGGGATCCTTTCATACACTGTAGCATACAAGTGTCTTATGCAATTCAAGAACGCCCGACACCTTGCATACCTTCCCCTTGTGGTACCAATGCAGTATGCAAAGAACAAAACAATGCCGGAGCATGCTCATGCGAAGATGGTTATTTCGGAGATCCATATGTAGCTTGTAAGCCGGAGTGTTTGATTAATACCGATTGTCCACCGAACCTTGCTTGTCACCAAAACAAATGTCAAGACCCATGCCCTGGCACATGCGGCATAAACGCCGTGTGTAATGTCATCAACCACAGTCCTAGTTGCAGTTGTCTCGACCAACATTATGGTGATCCATATAGAATATGTACATTCAAAATCTATGGTAAGTTTTAAGAAATCTTAAAAAAATTAAATGAATTTAATCCATGGCAATTTTCTTTGTACCCGGTTAAGGTACTATTATGAAGTAATATCTTTTTGTTTATATTGCAGAAAATATAACGGATCCATGTAATCCATCGCCTTGTGGTCCTAACAGTCAATGTAAAAATAATAACGGACTAGCTGTGTGCACATGTTTGAGTGGCTATCAAGGTTCACCTCCAACATGCCGACCAGAGTGTGTTACTAGTTCTGAATGTCCACTAGACAAAGCCTGTGAAAACTTTAAATGTATTTCACCATGTCCTAAGGGCTGCGGTATAAACACTGATTGTCGGGTCATCAAGCACAATCCTATTTGTACTTGCAAAGCTGGTTTCACCGGTGATCCGTTCTCTGTTTGTTATACCGTTATTGAAACAACGCCAACAGAAAATGAACCAATTAACCCATGCGTACCTTCACCATGCGGATTAAACGCGGAGTGTCGCGATGTTGGTGGTATTCCGTCTTGCACGTGCCAAAACGGGTTCTTCGGCATTCCACCAAATTGCAAAGCCGAGTGTGTAATAAACACTGACTGCAGCAATGACAAGGCATGCATAAACATGAAATGTCATAATCCTTGCGAAGGATCATGTGGAATAGATGCCATATGCAACGTTATTAATCATGGACCCGTATGTTCTTGTCCAGTCAGTTACGAAGGTGACCCGTTCGTTGCATGTCGTATCAAGAAATCAGGTAAATATCAAAACAAATATATTTTAATACTGGCTAAACGCAATTAATATTAAATAAAATATGCCTAACACCATTGTTTATATATTTTTAGTGAACGAATGTTTAAAAATTCTAAACTTTATTTTTATAGAACCACCACAGAAAATTGATCCTTGTCATCCCTCACCATGCGGCTCAAATGCTCAATGCGACAACGGCATTTGCACTTGTTTACCTGATTATAACGGAGATCCTTACTTCGGATGTCGACCTGAATGCGTACTTAGTACAGACTGTCCTACTGATAAGGCTTGTATGAGATTAAAATGCATGAATCCATGTCGAGACATGTGTGGAGATAACGCTGAATGCAACGTATACAATCACGTTGCTGTATGCAGTTGCCCCAGTGGTATGACGGGCGACGCATTTTCACGATGTGTTAAAATTGAAAGTATGTATAGATGTCTGTTTAATACGTTTACGCTTGAAAAGGTGCTTTTTTGCTATATTTATATATTAAATCATCTAAATTTCAGAGCCAGTTAGACCATGTGAACCTTCTCCGTGTGGACCAAACAGCATATGTAGAGAAGCACAAGGTCAAACTGTTTGTGCGTGTCTAATGGGTTACGTGGGAAATCCACCGAATTGCCGACCAGAGTGTATTCAGAGCACAGACTGTCCACCATCACTTGCCTGTATTAATAGAAAATGTCAAGATCCTTGTCCGGGTTCGTGTGGACATAACGCTGTATGCAAAGTTCATAACCACAATCCAATTTGTACCTGTCCACCTAAGCTTACCGGATCACCATTCTCTCACTGTTTCGGTATGTATCTTCAACCATTTTTAAACATTTATAAATTTTTGTGAAACATAAAATTAATATCAACACATTTTTGCAGCTCCCGTTCTAAGTGAATCGCCGGTGAACCCTTGCATACCATCCCCTTGTGGACCCAATAGTATTTGTACGCCTGCACCAAACAAAGATTCGCCAATCTGTGCTTGTCAGCCAACATTTGAAGGGGCACCGCCAAATTGTCGCCGCGAATGCTCCACTAGTGAAGATTGTGCCGCAGATAAAGCATGCATCAACTACAAATGCTCTGATCCTTGTCCCGGATCATGTGGCTTACAAGCAATATGCACCGTTCGATTCCATACAGTTATGTGTTCGTGTCAAGATGGGTACAGTGGGGATCCATTCACTTCATGTTTGCCACAAATACAACAAATCGAAACAACAGATCCTTGCGATCAATCGCCATGCGGCGCCAACTCACGTTGCAAGGTTTCAAGAAACGGCGTAGCTGCATGCATATGTGAGCCCGGATATTTCGGTAATCCATATGAATCTTGCAGACCCGAATGTGTTTTGGACAACGAATGCTCATTCAACAAAGCTTGCCGCAACAACAAATGCGAGGATCCATGCCCTGGAGTTTGTGGTTCCACAGCAATATGTCAAGTCATAAATCACTTACCTTCATGCAATTGTGCGCCCGGATATACAGGAAATCCTTATCAATATTGTCACATTATAATAAATGAACCAGGTAATAAAAAAAACTATTCCTCCTTTTAAAATACATATTTATTTATTTGCGATATCATTATTATATCTTTACAAAGACAATAATGTATATGTAGCTCAATGTTGCAATTTTGGATTTTAGAGGGATGATTATCAAATAAATATATAGGTTACCTTTTACTAAATACTCTTTGCTAAATTACAGAGCCAACATCGAAAAATCCATGCATACCTAATCCATGCGGTAGTAATTCCGTGTGTAAAAGTAACGATGGCTTAGTCTCATGTACGTGTGCTACCGGATTCTTCGGAACACCCCCGAGCTGCAGACCCGAGTGTACCGTAAACTCAGAATGCGAAATGTTTAAGAGTTGCGTAAACCATAAGTGTGTCGATCCTTGTATTGGTGTCTGCGGGCAAAACGCTGAATGCAGAGTTATCAATCATGCGCCAATTTGTTCGTGCCGTCAAAGATACGAAGGAGATCCATTCATTAGATGCACACCTATTCAAGGTAAGCAAATAGGAAGTTTACTGTTTTGACAAAATAAGTGGAGAATGTTTCATCTACTTTGTTAATTACTTCAAAAGTAGCTGTGGTCATTACTATGCAGCTCTTAGAATTTTGACGAAGCCAAATATTAACAATAAAATTTTATTTAAAATTTAAATTATAGTTACATGTATATTTATTTTATTTGTAGAAGCAGAAGTATCGGAGAAAAATCCATGCATCCCATCACCGTGTGGACCAAACTCTCTATGTCAAGCAATAAATAAAGTACCAACTTGCACATGTGTTGAAAATTATATTGGCACACCTCCGAATTGCAGACCAGAGTGTACTGTAAACTCCGATTGCCCAAGCACGTTAGCATGCATAAATCAACGATGTCGCGACCCATGTCCTGGTTCATGTGGGTTGCAAACGTTATGTCAAGTCCACCAACATGCCGCTATTTGTAGTTGCCTTGAGGGATACACTGGTAATCCCTTCGAGAGCTGCTACGTTAAAGAAGTTATAGGTAATATTTTACAAACGTTTTTATAAAATTTAAAATATCAAAAAATTGTAAATATGTAACTGATTATAATCTTGTTTTGTAGAAAATATCCCGGCGCAATATGATAAATGCAATCCAAATCCATGTGGAGCGAATGCTGACTGCAATGATGGAATTTGTTCCTGTAAACTTAATTTCTTTGGCAATCCTTACTCGAGTTGTCGCCCTGAATGCTCGCACAATTCAGATTGTGCTCTTAACCTAGTTTGCGTGAGAAACAAATGTGTAAATCCTTGCACTAACTTATGCGGCCAGGGCGCGCAGTGCGAAGTTTACAACCACATACCGATGTGCATTTGCCCACCAAATACATCTGGCAATGCATTCTTCTCATGTACACCTGTCGCAGGTAATACTCAGAGATCATATTATATTGTATTGTATTTTACTTAAACAACATATTTTCAAAATTTCTTGGGCAAAAAGCAAAAACTAAAACATATTTTCCTTTTTCTTTTTTTTAAGCACTTATGTTTATGTATGTATATTATTCCTTCAGTAATTTTTTTAAATTCTAATTTCCAGTCCAACCAGAAAGAAGGAACCCATGTGAACCATCGCCTTGCGGCCCATATAGTTCTTGCCGCAGCATTAATGAACAAGCCATGTGCTCTTGTTTAATTGGATATATAGGCGTTCCACCTTCTTGTAGACCTGAATGTTTGGTGGATTCAGACTGTACTAGCCTTATGTCTTGCTCAAACCAGAAGTGCATAGATCCTTGTTCTGGTACCTGTGGAGTTAATGCAATGTGTAAAGTGCATTATCATAAAGCAATATGTTACTGTCCAAATGGTTATAGCGGAGATCCCTTCACTCAGTGTTCAGTTATTGTGCAAGGTAAAATCTATTATTGTAATTAATTTCAATCCATAACTTCTTGATAGGTAAAGGCAATATCTGCTTTCTACTATTTTTATAATCTGTGTAACAAGTTATTTAACTAATATTTTTACTTAATTTTAATTTACATTATTTTTAGAAGAAATACCAATAAAGAAAACACCGTGCGAACCATCACCTTGTGGACCTAATGCTCTATGCAAAGCTGTAAGCGATTCACCATCTTGTACATGTATATCTGGGTATTTCGGAGCGCCACCATACTGTCGCCCAGAATGTGTTTCAAACAGCGATTGCAGTTTTGAAAAATCTTGTATAAACAATAAATGCGCAAATCCATGTGAAGGGGCTTGTGGTATTAACGCTATCTGTAGAGTCGTAAGCCACTCGCCACAATGCATATGTGAACCAAATTATAAAGGGGACCCCTTCGATCAATGTTATCCTATCAAACCATCGATTTCGCCGTCAGAACGAGATACACCTTGCGTACCAAATCCATGTGGCTCAAATGCAATTTGTCAAGAACGAAACAACGCCGCCAGCTGCACCTGCGTTAGTGGCTACTTTGGAGACCCCAACGAAGGCTGTAGACCTGAATGTGTAATTAATTCTGATTGTTCTGAACATCTAGCATGCATAAATGATAAATGTCAAGATCCATGTCCAGGTCTATGTGGTTCAAACGCTCAATGCCAAATGGTCAATCACGTGCCTAAGTGTATTTGTTTGACTGGATATGTTGGTAATCCTTACGATAGCTGTCGTGTTATGATAGGTAAGGACACTTATATTTTTATCAAATCTTGTAAAAATATTAATGCACGATCGCTTTTAGTGTGTGTATCAAATACTTTTATGTGGAGAATGTTAACCTTAATGCTAAATAATTTGGTTCTCTTATTAGTTATTTCAACTACTAATTTTAAAGATTTCCATTGTGAAATCCATATTATTATTGCATAATACACTTTTATTTTAAATTTCAGAAACCACATCAGATCCCTGCAATCCTTCACCATGTGGTCCATATAGTATATGCAAATCAGTAAACAGAAAAGCAATTTGCTCATGCTCGCCTGAATACATCGGTAGTCCCCCTAACTGCCGACCCGAATGCTTAACAAATCCCGAATGCCCTTTGAATAAAGCATGTGTTAAACAAAAGTGCATAGACCCATGCGTGGGAACATGTGGAGACAATGCACAATGTCGTGTTCACCATCATTCTCCATATTGCACGTGTGTTCCTGGATTCGAAGGGGATCCATTTACGGTATGCCTTAAAGTTCAAGAAGCCCCAATTATAACTTCACCTTGTGACCCTAATCCGTGTGGTCAATTCGCTACATGCCGAGACGTAGGTGGGACAGCAATATGTAGTTGTAAATCGGGATATGTTGGTGTCCCGCCAAAATGCGGCCCAGAGTGTATCATAAACGAAGATTGTCCTAAAGACAAAGCATGTCTGAAAGAAAAATGTATCAATCCGTGTATGGGATCGTGTGGTGCTAACACTAACTGTCATGCAATGAATCACCTTGCTATATGCACGTGTATACCTAGCTACCGTGGCGATCCATTCGTAGGGTGCTATCCCTATAAAGGTAATATTTAAATAGGAATATCTTTTTAAATGATAAAGCAATTTAACAAGAAATTTATGTTCACTGAAATTTGTTTTCGTAATTTACAGAAAATGATCACTTACAACCAGTTGATCCTTGTGCTCGATCTCTCTGCGGCGTGAATGCTTTATGTAATAATGGAACTTGCACGTGCATACCTGGATATCACGGAAACGCATTTATTGAATGTCGACCTGAATGTACGACTGACAACGACTGTGACAAACAATTAACGTGCATCAATTACAAATGTGTAAATCCATGTAAAAATGCCTGTGGTAAAGACGCCGTGTGCAACGTTTACAATCATATAGCGATTTGTGAATGTCCTGCTCCATTACAGGGTGATCCATTCATCTCTTGCAAACGTGTCGTAGGTACGTAAATAATAGGCATTCTTTACAACATTAATTTATTACCACAAAATTATGCTATCTTAACATATAACTCAAACTAATTTAAATGTTTTATCTACAGAAAACAACGTGGTTGATCCATGTTCCCCAAATCCCTGTGGACCAAATAGTGTATGTCGAGCTAGTGGAACAGTTGCGCACTGCTCGTGCCGAGCCCCGATGTACGACGAACCACCAACTTGCCGACCAGAATGTCGCGTCAATTCCGACTGTCCCCCTGATCGTGCCTGCAGAAATAACAAATGCCACGATCCATGTCCAGGCACTTGCGGTTCACACGCAATTTGTCTTACAAGAATGCACTCACCCATTTGCAGTTGCCCAGTTCGTTATACAGGCGACCCATTCACACGTTGTTTGCCAAGTAATTAATAATTTTACTAATTATTTACTTAACGTTATTAATCCACGCCGTATTGGGTTTCTTAAATCCCTTTTCTGTTTTAGTTGCCTTGGACACAGACTCAAAAAATATCTCACCATGCCCAGATTGTGGGCCAAACGCAGACTGCATCGATGGAAAATGTCGCTGCAAAATCAACTTCTTCGGGGCTCCTCCATTCTGTCGTTATGAATGTCTTAGTTCCAGTGACTGCGATTGGCACTTGTCATGTTTAAACAAGCGTTGTGTTGATCCATGTCCCGGTGCTTGCGGACAAGGCGCAATTTGTACTCCCACAGCACACAATCCACGCTGCGAATGCCCCCCGGAAACAACCGGAAATCCTCTTTATGCTTGTCGACCCATCGAAACTATTCGTAAGATAGCTCTACTGGAAGATATGCTTTTATCAACATTTCTTTTACAGATTTTGCTAGCCAATAAATACAACGTACATTGTTCGACGGCAAACTTACGTTTTCGCTTTTAAAGCTTAGGCATGGGTTTTACTAGCGAAACAAAGGGAGCCGATCGTTCAAAAATCTAATATTTGTACGCTTAATACTAAGCGCTTACGATGTTTGCTACAGGGTTCTAAAAGAAATATCCAATACTTTAATTGATGTTAAAATTTACAGAAATACCACAAAACACTACCTGTAATCCATCGCCATGTGGTCCTGGTGCTATCTGTCATATCAAGGGAGCTGCGGCGTCGTGTGAATGTGAACCTGGTCTTCGTGGTGATCCATACTTCGGTTGCCGACCTGAATGTCTTGCAGACTCTGATTGCTCTCCTACACGGGCGTGTATGCGATCACGTTGCCGTAACCCTTGTAAGGGTACTTGCGGCATAGATGCTGAATGCGAAACTGTCAACCATATACCGTTATGTTCATGTCCCTCTGGCACCAGAGGAAACGCATTTGTCAAATGCGATCCTATTCCACCAGGTAGGTTATAAAACTGTGTAAGGTTTTTTTTATCCCCAACAAGATGGAGGAAGTGTAAAATGAGAGAATATTCCTATTCATTATCAAAATCTTTGTCTACGCTTTTTTTAAAGGAGTTTGTTTCATCGGTGATTGTCAGTAGTAATGGAATATTTAGCGATTGCATAATTAATTATGTATCTATCACTATCACTCCAATAGCAATTATTACATTCTGTGTATTTGCTGAGATTAATAAGACCATGCGATTGCTAATTTGTAATTAGCCTGGCAAACGTACGTTCGTTCAACCTTAGGTTTTTTTAAATATAAAAACGATGCTCCTATTTTAAGGGCGTTTTACAGACATAAATTTACCGTGGAAAAACAAACAGATCCGAAAACGATTATCTGTAGTTTGTACATATATCTGCTACGGGTGGAAATCAAACCCACTACCCACGTCGCCCAAGCCGATAGCATACCAACTGCGCCAAACGTCATCAAAAATAAAAAAATAGCTGCTAATTAACGAAAATGTAAACAAATAGCATTCGCAGCTAACGCCAGACGTGTATATGCGAATAGCAATCGAAATATCAGCTAGTCTCTTTATCGGCGCGCTATTCACAATCGCAAGCAAATGTTGTTTTGGTTAAATGTATTAACTTCGATACAAATAGACTTCTGCAAACGCAAGTCGTTTGCATAGGTCCATCAGCCATCAGTGATAGCGATTTATTTATATAGTACTTAACATTATTAATTTATAATGTATTTTTTTTATACATGAATACAAAAGTTCGGTTACATTACGTTGCAAAATTTTTTATCCTGTACGCAGTGGCGGTACTACCATACAAGCCCAAAAGCCCGGCGGTACTCTACTAAGGACATTAATTAATATATAAAGAAT
>DWHR010000029.1:0-14929 GCA_018248075.1 Eurytides protesilaus protesilaus
TATATATATATATATATATATATATAATGCAAGTATATATAAATAATGAAATATTTTCATTTCAGTGTACGTTTAAAACGTCTTGACTGATACTTGGCATTTTTATTTTCTTAATGTTTTACACTTTTCATCAATTAAATAATTTCATAACAGGTTTTATACTGAAATTGATAGAAGTAACTTCAAAGTTGCGAATTCTATATTTGTATATTGTCATTGAAGTTTTGATTTATATAATAACTTTTGCAGCGATCTGTGAAAATTTTTATATTCATTATACTAATTTTAAAGTATTTAAAAATAGTATAAAGAATATAGAAAAAATCTATCGTATTAAGAACCCTCAAAATCTCTTATTAAGAAAAACAATTCTCGTTTCACAGCGTATCTGGAAGTAGGTTTCTTAATCATGGCGATGTATGACCCATTAATTTACATCTTTCTGAGATGAAGCGGCTTTTGCTGCGATAGCGATGTCTTCCTGTCCTTAAAATTTAATGGCCGATAAATGAGCGGATATATTTCAAGTCAATAAATTATAATAATCTGGTTTAAAGAAATATCTCCAAATATCTCCGTTTGCAGCATGTAGGTAGCACTAAAATAAGCAGATACATTTTTTTAGTAATCCTGTAATAGCTCCCCGTAAATATTCTGCTCGGTAAAAGCACTAACAATTTGCAAAATCTCAAAAGTATTACGATACTAACTGAACAAGAATGTCTCGCGTCGTACGAGTGCAACTTTGAACGTAACAAAATGTCACAAATATCCAAGCAAAAGTACTTTAAAATTTTCTAGGTATGTTTTGCCTTTGACGAAAGGAATTTTACATTTTCAAAGTTCGGAAGAAATTACATACAGATATTTAAGTATATAACATATATTTTTGAACGTACCCAAAAGTTGATATATTATAATGGTACTATCATTTTTATTTTATTTGTTAAAGCGGTGGGACTCTTGCGGAATCTGTATGGTGAAGGTTACCACAAGCGTTAGAAAAACGAAATCGAGAAAGTTAACACTTAGTTGATAGGTACATAGATTAGATGTTACGATTTGAGGAGAATATTGCCAGCCTGGGTGACGAGCGCAGGGAATATTTAAGCGGTATATTAAAATGTAAAATTCTCAATGCTGCTGTATTAATTGGGAACTACTTACCATCAAACACATGACATGCTCGTCTTATGACTTTATCACATAAAAATAATTTTAAGATGTATTAACAATAAAATTTATATGAGACTGACCTTCCAAATAGTCCTATACAACGAATTTACTTTTACGGGCAATCTTAACCTACATACATATATAAAAATCATACGAATAGAGAACTTTTTTATTAAAGGTTAAAAATAGATATACCCGCATCAACACTTATTATAAAGCAAATATTTCAATTTGGAAACAAAATTCTACGCGGATATAGCTTATTGAATTTTTTTCATTAGATTTTTTAATGAAGAATGTCTGTTTTGATATAACTCAGTAATATTTGTGGCTCCAAAATTCTATTTCCAAATACACCTTAATTACGAGTATCTTTTCTTTTGTCACTTTCTAACTGGGAAATTTCAATCAAAGATTTTTTGGGAAACTTATTATATAATTTAATAATTCATTTATTAATAGTGGTAACAATACCACTTTTGCTTATTGCTTTTTTTTCATTCAAATATAACCTGAGTGTCATCAAGATAAAAGTGAATTAAATTGATTTTTATTGATATGGTACATCCACAATCTAAGATCGCATCACTTCTTACCATCAGGTAGATCAAGATCAAGGAGTATTTCTTAACAAAAAAGGCATGTTTATGTTTGTAGTAGTGTTTTTAACAATTGTATTACCAAAGATAAACTTAATAAGTTCTGTTACCCGCCCAACAAAAAACAAGTAACAAATAAACAATAAATTTCTACTGACTTAACCTTAGCCTCTAATGGATGTTAAAGTTAGGCAGCAGTGTTGATAATGCCAAATCTTCTGGCAGTAATGCTTTTACAGACTATTTAAATTGAACTAAAGAAACTAAAGCTTTTTAAATTGAGTTCACCACTCTCGAAATTTAGAGGATTAGAGATACAGATTTTCAAACCCCGATTTACGTGAATAATATTTATTCATATTGTTTAGTATTTTTGTATTTTTAGAATTTATCCAATTAGTACGAAAACATGAAAATATATCCATTTTTACATTAACTTTGAAAATCAAATCAAATTAAAAATTATTGTTGAAATAGGCTATTTTAATTAAAATAAAAATAAATAAATGTCAGTGTAATTAGTCAGTGTTGCCACTCCATACACTACCATGGAATGGCATGGAAAACAGCTTTTTATGAGAAGGGCTCGCGAGAAATTCGATAGATGATCTTTTAAAATTATGTTACGATAATTTGTTACAAATTTATAGCTATCCTGCATGCGAGTAATCAACTTTATGCCACACATTTAGGTCTGACAGAGTATTTTGTATCGTGTAAAAGGCTTTATTCAAAATACATATTTTATTTTACATTTCAAACCCTTGAATTGAAGATCTGTTTGAGTAGCGATCGGCACCTATATGTTTATTTATTTCTCTCTAGATCACTAGCTTTCAAACTGAATCATTGTTAACCGCGAAACAGTAAATTATAAATTTACTGTTTCGGCCGCTAGAACAAAAATCCTGCCGCGTGTATTGTGGAGCTCTTCAAGAAAAAAAATTAAGAAATTATGTTTAAGATGAAATAAAAATCACATATTCACATTGTGTGCAACTGAAACTACACGTAAATATCCTCGCATGTATCCAGTCTTATGTGTGCCGTCGCAAGACTTCGAGTAATCATGTGCCGGGTACGAACATATACGAGTACGCTTAGATAATTGGCGTCTAGTCATAAATTGAATTCAATTCCAGGGTGAAGTTGTATCATGCCTGGGCATCGTTATACCTTTACAATTTTGTTTATTCTTTTTATTTATTCAAGTTTTAGCGGATTTTTCGTTCTAACAAACTTTTTAACATTCATATACATGCAGAATTGCCCATTCGTTTGACCAGTAAAATGTCCAGATTTATTTTTGTTTATCTGTTAGATATATTGAAGGGGTAGGCATCGGCAGGTCCGAGCCTATTAAATAAATATAATTAAAAAATCGAAGTTCTGAAACACAATTCAGCAATTATTTAAAAGTTTATATACAACGCGGTTTAAATTAACAGATTTTGTTACAAAATATTTCGTAAGCTTTAGGACTCTTGCACGAGTTTGACTGGAGTGGCACAATTTTATTGCCTGTTATTCTATCGTTATATATATTTTTTTATTTGCACTTTCACAATGTACATACCTTAAATAGTAAGACTTAAAGATAGATGACATTATGAACTAGATTATTTTACATTTATTACTTATATGTAACGTTATTAACAATTTTATATGTCTCATTACCCAAGTATTCTTATCAACTTATAGAAGTATTTAAGTTTTAATATTTTTTAACATTTCAATATTTGTATTATTCTATCAAATATTCATTAATGTTACAATAAAATTTGCCTAGCAAGTGCTTTTCTAGTTCTCTCATAAATATATTTTCATGTTGTATTTCCTTAATTTTTATATGGAATTGTGTTATATATTTTAACGTACAAAGCATAAGCTTATGATATATGTAAAGCTAATGTAAATTTTTATATTGCTAATTTATTATTATTTAGTAAAGTGTTTTGTTGAGGTCGTTGGTCAAATGCTAATGGGAATTGAAATGGGTGTTTTTTTTAACAAATTTAAATTTTATTTAAATCTTTTTTTGTCTGTCAGCAAATTATGACAAAGGGTTTAAAGTTTTATTGTTACTTTAAAGTTTTATAACGTTCATATACATTAGATGGGATGTTGTACAACTTGTGTCATTGTCGGATATGTGAGAGGGGGTTAACAGCAATACAAAACCAAAAAGGGTTTAAAGTATCTCTTTTAAAAATACATTAGTTTATTAGAATGATGTGTGTTTGAATAAAATAAATAGATTTTCTTCTTTAAAGTCTGTTTATGTACTGTTACATTGTGTTTTTATGAAAATATATTGTGGTTAGATGCATTAACTTAATTGTAAAGCGTTTCGCTAATCTATTTATATAGTGTGTACTTCTTATTTGATTTGTTTTATTTAAATGATTTTAACGAATAACCATTTGTAATACTTAGATAATTGTCTGGTTTAAAATTTGGCTGTTTTATTATTTAGATGTGTATTAACTATATTTTCTTTATGGAACATATAGTTAACATACATTTGAAGATGATTGTTCTTTATACAAATTATAAGCCTTTTCTTTTTACATATTTATACGTATATACTTAAAGACATAGAAGATTACTTTCATTTATAATATATAATATGATTGTCATTACATTTTTTAGCAACCACGTTTGTCGTTTTTTAATTTCTTGTTTAGTGAATGAAGATTTTATTTTATTTTATTTGAATACACATTAACATAACATTTTACAGCTTTGGCCAATGTAATGTTGTACGTTATTTTAATCCTTATTATTTATTTTAAATACTATTTTTTATAACCTTTTGTGCCATTATAGTAAAGTCCGGCAGACTACATTTCAATAAATCTATATTAGCATTAACTACAATTATGGCGCGCGACAAGGGAGAAAAATAAGGAAGTTTACTTTTCGATGACGGCAGGACACGCAGGGTGGCGGCGGAGTTCCACGCTTGCAGGCACGCGCAGTCGCAGCGCCACCAGCAACTCCGAGTGGTGTAGGTGACCGCGCATTAAACGCAACGTCCCTTCTTACAGCCAGCCGGTCGTACCCAACCATGCCCATCACGATCAGACTCGGATACATCAGCAGATAGAAAGGATATACATTGTACTCTTTTAAATATAAAAAATTATTTTGAATTTTTTCTATTATTGAACTCTGTTTAGTCTCGTGAGATTTCCAAATTATAGCACTCGTCTCGAGACGGCTTCGGACGTGCGTGTTATATAATAATTGAGTAACTGCCGTGCTATGGAAGTCTTGACACTGTCTAACAATAAAACCCAGGTTCCTAAAAGACTTTGTACAGATACTAACAACATGATTACGAAAAATTAGCTCCGGTGCCATTTCTACGACTAGATCCCAAACATATTGTAATCGCGTTATTAGGTCTGCCTTTAACTGGTATGGACAATTTAAAGGTGTGCTCGACTGTAGCTCATGACAACGCATTTAGCTCGTTTGCCGTAGTTCATCTCTTTATCCTATCAATATTGCGTTGGAGTCGCTCTTAATCAATTATATTTTTCAGAAACAAAGAAACAATTTGGCTTCTTGCAAAAAAGGCAAAAAGGAGGCACTTAATCTCTTTCACAACCGACGGCATATCGTTGATCTTCGAATTAAATTCTCTCAACTCACTTCTAATCCCGAGATCTGGCGTGAATCCTACAGCTGATAAAGATCATCAAGAGTAAATCATTATCAACGGTGTCGAAGGCTTTCAGTAAGTCAAGTATGTCATGTAGGATAATAGGTTACTCCCCGTACTTCGATCAGGCCTGAAGCCATGCTGGGCGTCGTTTAGTTGAGAACTCACCTGAGTATTAATGCATTTATGTTGTACGCCATGAGTAAATCATATCTTTTGTTTTAACATCCAATGTAGTTTATTTTATTATATTTTAATATACATAAGTATCTACTTTTTACAAGTACTTGTGGTCTTCAATGAAGTAGATCTTGTTTAATGTTATACTGTTTGATAATTTACTGTTTACAGCAGCAATGACCGAGGGGATCCGTAAGCCCCTCGAGATGATGCCCGGGTAATGGGGAATAACCCCCGACGCCCGTACCTGCGCTGACTGCAACAGCAGCGCGGAATACCGACGACGACGTGCGTACTGTTTACAAGATACGATGTAAGGGCTGATTTCAAACAATGAACAGAAATCCTCTTGCCATTCTTCGACCTTATATGTAATATAATAACGATAAAGATAACTAAAATAAGCTTTATTGTATCTACATATGTATCAATCAAGATGTTAAAGCGCACTTAGATCTGATATTATTTTCATTTATTTACATGACTTTGCAACTAAAAAGATTTCTGGCGCTATGATAAAAAATCTAAAAAAAATAAGCTAATTAAATTTTGCAAGTGTAGTTCATTATTATTATAATGCACCTTAACGTAACATCTTCGTTGCATTATAAGTCGACGCTCAATAGAAAATTGAGGATAATCGTTTCCTTTTTTCACCGCAACAAATACATAGATTTCAATAAACCTTATTTATAATAAATAAGAAAAGCTAGCGAAGTTCGGTGAATTATAACAAGTTAAGATATTATTTAGTTTAATGACAAACACCATCTTTTAGATATACCATTATTATTGTTTATATTGCTGCAAACACTATATATTATTTTTTAACAATTGTTAGATATCAAATCCATAATTTATTTTTTCCATTTTTTTTAGGAATCCTTCTGTCCGCAGCAATAAATAAATATTCAATAAAAGTATAATTATCGATAATTTGCAAAATCTTGCAAAATGTTTGTATTATTATCATATCTGATGGTGTTTTGAATTAAAATATTTGCTTTTTCGCGCACGGCGAACTTTTCTTTATTTCCTCTTGACTTTGCAATAACAACGCTCAAAAGAGAAATGAAGTTTGCAGACATCAGACAAGAAAATGTTAATGAAAATACGGCAAAAAATATTTTAATAGCTGTTTCAAACAACTAGGTACTTTAGTTTTTTTTATAATGAAAACCTCAAAATCAATATGAACTAAAATGAACAATACACAGTATACTTTTAAATGCAATGGTAAGCATTAAGGAAAATGGTTCATATTTTAAAAATTTGTTAAATAATTCGTTAAAATGCTTTATAATTTGTAAGTATAACAATTTGTAACCGAAAAGTGAAATTTTCCTTAAAAAATAAAGTGTATCTATTTTTTTTAAGCTAATTAATGTTTAATTATAATTAAAATAAACTCATTGTATATAATAAAACACGTGTAGTGTTTATCCTCTTCATCATACAATGTATAGTGTTTATCCTCTTAACTTTTACTTACTAATGTTACCTTTTCCAAAGTGAGTTTCTTTATTTATTTTTTTTATCGAATTCAGTTGGCAATCAAACCCTCAACTTGCGACTATAAAGCCAATATCTTTATATACCTATAACTTCGGAAGGAATTATTTGTAATGAAAATTTATATTAGTACAAAGAAAAAAAGTAATTCAATAGAAAAAATCTTTTCAAACAAAATCTCATCTCACCTTAGCATAATATCCATAAGAAGGTTGATAGTAAATATTACGTAAACTGTACGCCCTGTCACTATTGCTATATTTACCTAAAAGGTTAGTATCAATAAACATGGCAGCAATTCGAGTGCCGCCAAAGAAACTAATTAGTGTTAAATCTGAGTGGAATATATTGTAGAATTTACTGCGAGCGGAAAATTTATGGTGACTTCTGATCCCCCGCTGAGCTTATTCATTAATTAAGTTTATTTCTTAACTAACATACATGGCAACACTTACCAGCCATACTACAAAATCTTTTTACTGTGATATTTATTAAATATAGATCGTATTTCACAATTTTGATATAAATATTATTTTATCGAAATCTCTTAATATTATGTCTATGCTAATCCAATTATCGACTGCACGTTTGTAATAGTTTGAGTTACACGAATCATGGGTTTAGTCCTCAGGTGGGAATACTAAAAAAAAGTTTGCGCAAACTAAAAATAGCCACAATCAGGTAAATCTAGAAGATAGGTTATGATAGACTAATCGTATAAACATTTAATAAAATGTTGTACCCAAATGCTGAAAGTTAGAGAAGCTGCAGTGATGGTGGTGAGCGAAGAACGTCTAGTATAGCGTTTCTCTTTATCTGACAATATTATTCCGCACCCGTTGCACTGTGTATACCCTTTCTAAGTTTATCTTCAGCCCAAAGTAGTGTTTAAAACACATAATTTCTCTTAGTTACTAAGTATCCCAAACGTTTCTCCTTACTTCGAATTATATTTTTTAAAGAAACTTCGCTTCCAAACTTAAACTCGTGTCGGAAACGCACACTTTACCTAGGGAAAAAGAAGCCTTTGTTACTCAGTATTAACGCAGAGTTCTACTCGTGGAAGAATTTTTAAAATCGATCGCGTAGTTTCAAAGCAGTAGAACTTACGGATCCAAATGTTTTCTTAGGCATATCTTTAGATAAAAAAAACTTCAGTGGAACCCCCATCTGTCAACACTCGCGAGTAAACTCAGTAGTGCAATCTTTGCAGTGAGAAAAATATTTATATTAAAAATAGTGCTAATCTATTGGATTAAGTCCGGGAAATATGGTGGTATGGAGCTCAATTACCTAAACCTTTCAAGTATCTTTTTCTGAGTCAACTTTCGTCTGGAAAAGGTTTGGCCGATTGTCTTGAATGCAACCACTATGATGAACGTTCCTGATTGTCGTACAGAATCAATTTGTCAACCGACCTGTAACGATACCATTCAAAATTCTCTCATTATTGTGATGGTCAAGAAATTAAACGAAACACACTAGGTGTGATTGTTGGTGTGTTCACTTAATTAATCATTTGTCGACTTTTTTCACTTCTAAAATTTGTATCAAGTGTGTAAGTAATACATCTATTACAGTATTATCATTTTATTAACAATTTTGTATCCATTAAACACAAAAAGGTCAGAATTTATATACCTTGTGTTAAAATAAAATGTTTTAAAGCATTGTTTCGCTCTTACCATGGCAAATAACGTAAGCATAGGAACGTCTGTAGTTTACTTAATATACAGTTCCTAAATGTAGATATAATATTAAAGATAAATGACCTATATTGACTAAGAATATAATAAAAATAATAATAATTAATCAGATCTTTAGATAATTCTTTCCGACAGGACTTACATACGGTAGTATTAATATAAAACAATAAAAAAGAAGAATAAAAGTGGATTAAATGTTACCTTACAATTGCCAGATGGCTTTAATTATTGGTTTTATGTTAAAACTTCCGATGAACTATTTTGATGATGCTTATAATTTTAGAATACTCGGTCTCACCACCCATACAACGTATTCTTAACATAAAATTTATCCATTTGTTATTATTATAGTTGATCAAGTATTTCCTTTTGTTTACGCAATACTTGTTTATTCAGACTGACAATTTTAATTATATTATAATATAGAAAAAAAATATACTGGCTGCTTGATTATAGATTTTATATCACAATAATCCATTTAGATTTGCAACTTCATGACGAAAAAAAAATGTAAAATCCATTGCAAGAGTTCGTGTGCATCCGTTGGCCACACATTCGTTAAGGGCGTAAGCCAAAATAAATGGAATAGAATTGGATTAACGCCGAATGCTCGGTTTGATGCCAATTATCGAACATTCTCGTACTCAGAGTATATCGAACCGAAACCCCAAATTTCTTGGTTCAGTAAAGTCGGACAGAGGCAGGACGGATTCACTATAACTTTCTTCTTAATTATTTGATGAAGCGACGAGACGAGCAAGCAGGCGACATGCCTATCTATAATGACACAGTGTCACACAAAACCTACTTGGGAACAGTACTGCGCTCGTCAACCAGAGTATTAGGATGTTCTATATATATGCCGAGTTTTATTACTTTATCAATACTCTTTAAAGCGAAATAGGGCTGTTCTTGCTCCCTACTTTTAAGCAATTAAATAAGTGCCAAACAACCTTTACTTTATAATCTGTGATTATAGGCAAGTAAGCAAAACGCTTACGATCAGGCACATGTCTTGCTTATCTCGTCCCTTTATTTAAAAATAATACGTATTATTTGGCAAACCGGCTTAAGATGGGTAAGAAGTACAACGCTGGGCTTAACAAGTTTCCTGTGGCACTGTGTAATTATTGTTCACCAAAAAGCGAAGAAGATCTGTAATGCAAATATAATGAAACATTTTTCTTATTTATTGAATAATGAAATAATGCACAAATGTGTATTAACAGCTCTGCAGAAAACTAAAGAAAGGTTTGTTAAACATTAACTGGCCATTAGTCTTATATCTTAATATAGAAATACAAATAAAAACAACGAATAAATTTTCAGCATTACTTACTAACTTTTCTTTTTTTAACCTTATCCTTATCCATTACAAAAAACATATATGCAAGTTCCTCCGCAGAACATCTTTTGTCTTATATCTTTTTACGTTGGGATTAAGATTATACAATTTCCGTTTTAATTTCCAGAAAGGTTTCATCATTTTTTACTTGCTTATCAGGCGGAAATCGCCACAAAATTAGTCAAAATAGTTTATTGTATGATAAAAAAATAGTAATGCCTTTTGTTGTTTTTTCAAAGAAGTACATTCTTAATTCATTAAAAAATATTTGTTTCTTTACTGTTTATAACCCATACAATATAGGCTAAATTCGAACTTTAAGAAACCCCCTATCTCTTAATACCCATTTCTAATGCTTAAATTGACTCATATATACCTTTAGTATTAAAAAATATTTTTTGTTATTTAATGCAATTTTTTCTTTTAATTTTTTTACAAGCATCTAACGTCACCGTTGAATGAATACTCAATGAGCTACAATAGAAAATCCCTGAAATCCTCAAATCTCTATGATAGACTTATGTGTGAGCTGACATACAAGTATCACTTTAAGGTTATTCGTAAGTTTGCTTGCTGATACTATTGTGATACCTATTTTAAAGTAATCTTATACTTCGTACTTTAAAATAAAAAATAGCCGAATTATTGGCGATTAACGCTTTAATATTTTAGACAAGAGTAATTAGACTAATTCACAGGTACACCACACATCCAATACTATACACTCAACCATAATATCATGTCCAAAGGTAAAATGAAATAATTTAAATTACATATTCATAAAAAATATTCATTGGAATAATAACTTTTAACGAACCCAAAATATTTTATGGATAATATAAATTAATAAAGGCATGAAGAGAATATTATATGCGTACTGAATCTTTGCACACAAAAAGAAGTATTCATATAATTCTTTTTCTTCTTCCAAATGCAAATAATTCATTACATTTTTTGACCGTCACAATAACGAGAGAATTTTGAATGGTATCGTTACTGGTGGTGATAAATTGATCCGGTACGACAATCAGAAATGTTCATCATATTGGTTGCAATCAAGAGAATCGGCCAAAACTTGTCCCAAATGAAAGTTGGCTCAGAAAATATACTTGAGAGGTTTAGGTACTTAGAGCTTCATACTACCATACTCCCCAGACCTTTATTTAAGATATTAGCATTTTTTGGAATTCGGACATTATTTTTAAATTCGAAATAGATGTGGCAGTATAAACGACCTTCAAGGATTTTATTGATTCTCACCTTTTTTATTAGATGTATAAGACGAGTAAATCGGGTACCACTTTACTTTTTGCCTATAAAACTCTATATCTATCAGATCAGCCAACTGTCTGGGAAATATAATAGTGAACTAACGATTGCGCTAACACAGGTGCATTTTGTCTTCCTTTGCTGTCATCCGTCCGATGGAACGGATACATAACACGACGGGAGTGAGATCAGACGCAAAGGCGATTTCATCAAACTGGCCTCAGTAATGACTACTCTCGCTAAGTCACCGCCAGATGGCGTTAACAAGTAGATTGAACGGACTATATACATTTTGGATACTGCCCATAGGGGAATTCGAATCCATGACTTCCGATGTGTAAAGCACAAGCCTATACGACTATGCTACAAAGGCAGCTTAATAGCGTAAACCTTTGCATAGAAGGCTAAAAAAATAAATTACTAGTTTATTCTAGCAAAAAAATCTAAAATTAAGTCTGTTTATGTCTTCGTACTTAATTAGGTATTATGTCATTTATTGCTCTTACTAGGTAATCCGAAAAAGGAACGAAGTTAAGTAAGCCAGTTATTCTTCCTCCAAGCAGTAGTGTGTTAGCACTACTGTGTTCCGGTTTGAAGGGCAATGATGCCAGCGGAATTACAGGGCAAAGAGATAGACCACCTTATATCTCTGGGTGAGGAGCGCAGCGCACTGCCAGGCGCTTTGCGTCTGGTACTGTGTTGTTATGGGCGGGCGAGATGCTTACCATCAGGCGCGACTTGCTCGTCTCTTCACTTTATCTAATAAAAAAAAAAGTTTATTATTGTAGACCATTTGAAAATACCTGACTGTTAAGATGGCTGATAAAATACTGATCGAAAGTACAACATATCTTGTCTTGATACCGCGTCTGTAAATCCTTGTAGCCATTTTAAAGCACCTCCCACATTTTTTTTTACTATTTTTTATATTTCTATACTATTCTTTTATTTTTTTTCTCAACCATTATATTGGCCTGTACTGTTTTTTTGTATAATATTATTATTATTATTTCAATTTTATTACTATACGGCGTAGCAAACTACCAGATACCATCCTTAATCCACCACCATTCATTTTTAACAGCAATTTCTGCCGTGCTCAACTAACTTTAAGGATATGTTGTCGCCAGCAGTATTTCCAAACTAATACGAATTAAGGGCATTCAAGAAGGAAGCTTATTCCCAACTAAAAGCCCGGTAACTTATTTGCAAGTCTTCTTTGATGTTGCGAGTATCCATGAGCAGCAGTGGTTGCTTATCATTAAATGAGACGCTTGCTCATATGAATCTTATTCCATAATAAAAAGATCTGATTGCCTCATAGCGCATCTGCCTCAATTTTTTTGCTGCCACCGTAGCCTAGTCGTAAAGTTCCGCTCTTTATAAATTGTAGATTGTAGGTGCGCGTACCGCGGAGGGAAATGACATTATGTTTTTGTTAATTAGTTGGGTTAGTGCTTCTCGGGCTGATTAATCGATTGTCTGAAAAGTAAGATGATCCATGCATGGGATGGGCATGTAAAATGTAGGTCCCGTCTACTTGTTGATGCCGTCTAGCGGTTTCGAGTAGTTTAGTTAGTATTAATAGTAGTAGTAGTAGTCTAGCCGGCTTGGAGTAGTCTAGTTATTAAGAGATCTGTTTGATGTGTATGCCTCTATGCCTTTTCAGTCGTGTCGGTTATCCGTCCCACCGGGCTACGAGAGTAAAAGAAGAGTGAATGCAATGCTGTGTACGCAAACGCTTGTGCACTATAATATATAACGCGCAGTTGGCTGATCTCTTGTAGATTGGCCGCGGTCGGGAAGATATTTATCTCAAAACAGACATAAATATATCATCATATGAAGCAACAAAGTTGAGAAAAATGTTGTTTTGGGTGGGCGTAACGTTAACCATCAACACACGACTTGCTTGTGTCGTCATTTTAATACCTGCGTAATAGTAAGTCTGGGTTTAATACGAGTAACAATGGGATGAGTTTAATTCTCATCGCCTTTCAAAAGATTTCCAAGCACGTTAAAGGATTCAGATATTAAAACTATAATTATTTAACGTTTTTAATACCTCGTGTCCCGAAACTTTCGGAAGAGTAGCCTAAAATAGTTACAATTTCCTTTTCTTTGCCTAATCCATTAATTTTACAAATTCTGTGACTTACTGTGCTTTATTATTACTTATATCCTTTAACTCTTCTTTTCTTTAAAATATAAAGATAAGAGGTAAATATTATTTTTGTACGAAATCTATTCAATCTCAATCCATATTTAGCTTCAGCGGTCACCAGGCAGCTAAATGTTCAGCATAGAAAAATCAATCCATCACTCTTTAATAATTATTAATAAACCTTTAAAATTTAGGGAACGCAAAGACTTTGTGAGCCTCTTTGTGAGAAAACTATTGAAATGGCCTGTGCAGAGCTTGAGCATTTCATTATTGAAAGCGTATGCAGACCATGCAGTGGGTTATATGAATAATTTGAAAAAGTTTTAGGGGAAGCGTAATTAAGATTAAGTGCTTATAATATTTCTTTTATTATTTTTTTTTACTTTAACATAAATTTATCAGAAAAATTCATTATAGTCACTAAATTTAAATCTTTGTTTAAATCATATAACCCATGTAACTTATTCCTAGATCCAACTAGAATTACTGCTACAACAGCAACATGTATTGATAATATATTTACAAACTTAAAACCAAACTCTAAATCTATTATTAACAATGACATTTAATATAATCAGTAATGAAACTGAGAGGAATAGAGAACGCAACTTCGATTTTAAGTTAAACATTGATAATAAATGGGTAACTTCAGACACATTGCTAATAGAGTTCCCAGGAATTATTTGTTCATATTTTGGAGATAAAATCTAGGTGCAACAAGCATATTTTTATTTCTAGTATTTAACGTGTGTTTGCCACTGTTTTTTATAAAGCTATTTATATTTTTCCGGACAAATAAAATGTTACAGAGTATGTATTGTGAGGCAACTGTCGGAATACATTTATTTTTAAAAACATTTTGCAAGGAATCTCGAACTCTCAAGATGTAGATAGCGCATACAGCTCTCTTTTGAAGAATTAATACTGATTTTATCTCGGCAGCACTACCGCACGATAGAATACCGTAAGACAGAACACATAAAGATGAAAATAACTAAAATATACGAGTCGAGCTCTATTAATATCCGTTAACTGTCTTACTGTTTTCACTGCAAGGATTGGAAAGCTGAGTTTGCCTGCGAGGTAATAGACCAAGCCTAAAAATCAGCTGTTCACCAACTCATCAGAGTACTTGCGAATTAGTTTTGGTCAAACGCCAAAACAATAGTGTCCATCAACACAACTCGGCTAGCTACGCGACAGATGCGCTCGGCGCACGCGTTTCTAATCGACCGTGACGCACGACAGAGGTCAAGTTCAAATGTGCATCGCCACAGCTATATATATATATATATATATATATATATA
>DWHR010000030.1:0-14902 GCA_018248075.1 Eurytides protesilaus protesilaus
GAAAAAGAAGTAAGCAGTGGGAAAATAAAATTCAAAATGCTTATGCATCATTGCTCTTCCAACCGGAGCCGGTTTTCATTTTTTTTTACGAGATAGTGACGAGACGAGCAAGTCGTGCACCTGATGGTAAGTATCATGCCTGCCCTTAACAATACTGTAGTACCACACAGAGTGTGATTGGCTCAGTGCTGTGCTCGTTACTCAGTGATATTAGGTGGTCTATCTCTTTTCCCTGTCATTTCGCTGGCATCATTGCCCTCAAACCGAGGCACAGTAGTGCTTACACAATGCAGTAGCCACGGTCAAACTCTGCAAGAGTCCTACCACTTATATATTCATAAGCCTTAAAAATTATAAACATTAACACATTTATCAAAATAGCAACCAGATTATACAGGCAGATAAAGATAAGCATGAAGAGCAAATCATAAAAAGTATGAAGACAAAGCTAGAAAAAATATACAGAATTAGCGATACAAATTATTATTAATTTTGGTCCTGTCAAACTTTATATGTATGATCAATGGTATATAGCTTATATATTTTCCAGTCAAGATAAAAAGCGGTACAATGTCATTGAAGTATCTCATATTATTATAATTAAAGGAGTTACAGGAGCTAAAACTAATTAACAATGGGGTAAATGAAAATCTAGGAGCAAAGTAACGGAAGTAAAAATTGAAGCTGACAGAACGAAATCAGATGGAATTAAATATTGATATAGAAATAAAATTATTAAGCTCATTATGCATCTATTCCTATTGATGTAAATAAGCACAAGAACTTGATGGATCTTTCTAAGAAGATGGTGATTACTTAGGAGTATCATTTATATTAGAACAATTTGAACTCTAGTGAAGGTTAAAGGATTCAGGTTGATTTTTTGTTTCATATTTTTATTTTATCAAGCCTTATATGTCGATATTTATGGAAAATTGGAATTTGCTATATTTAAGATATTTGATTTAATCGTTTTTGTTTTTGTTAAAAATATTATTTGACGGAAAAACTTAACTGTCATTCCTTAACTTGAGATGATTTTACTATGATAAGTTTGGGTTATTTTTTATATAGTTTATAATATAACATTAAAAATCAATTAACTCAACAGTTTGTGCTTCGTTGTTTGTTTCCTTAAATTCGTAGAAGATACAAACCAATTTCTTAGAACGTCTTTTTCTGTATACAATTATGCTGCCCAAATTACGTTATTTTTCTTGATTAATTCTCTTTCTGCCTAATGGGTCCGATTAGGTAACTTTAATATTATATTATTTTGTGAAGCAGAAATTACATAAAACCTCTGATAGCAATAAGCAAGAGGATAGCAATAAAATAACGTAATATTTTGATACAATTTCATATTTTGGCATTAGATGTAGATTTCAATGTACAATGTAGATAAATTTAGTTGGATGTGATACCCAGGTATGTACATAAAATCTCAATTGTAAACAAAAACCATAAAATCTATTTTATACCAAAGAGAGAGTTTCCAAAATTTATTACTAAAGTTTATTTGATGAGTTTGACAACACGTAATACTTTATACTGATTTCCTCGCTACTGAATTATCAGTCAAATCATTATTGGTTGGAGGTATAAAAAAAGGATGGATCTAAGATGTGTGTGAAATTTTATTAAACCATTAATGCCCAAGCCCAAGAAGGATTTTGATTGGCTTTGATCGACACAAATAACTCTTCACCATAACTGGACTAAATACTGAAACTGAAATGGATTCTAGGTACGAACTTTAATAAAATCTCTGATTCAAACATTCGTTATAAATAGGTCAACTCATATCTGGTAACGTTACAATGGTTTTAAGTGGATTAAATTTCTATAATAGTTTAATATAGATGTGGTTACTTCAACTGGCTGAATATACTTTGGTTTCATATTAATTCATAATTTTTTTCTTTTTTGATGGGCATTTTTTTATTAAGGGTGATTTTCATATATTGGTCCCAGGTGGGAATCGAACCCATGACCCCTAACGCTGAAGCCAATATCTTAGCAACTGCGTCTAAGAGGTCATACAAATTTTTGGTAGTTGATATAGTCTGACTGGGGCATTGGCAGATATTCTGACGTCAAGCAGTAGTGTGTAAGCACTATTGTGTTCCGGTTTTAAGGGGAATGATGCCAGCGAAATTTCAAGGCCAAGAGATAGACCATCTAATACCTCTGGGTGACGAGCGCAACACAGAACCAAGCACGCTCTGTTTAGTACTGTTTATTATGGTGGCCCATAATAATATAGTACCACACGGAGCGTGCTGCGTGACGCTTGCCAACACGCGCACGACTTGTTCGTCCCGTCACTTTATCTCGTAAAAAAAAATATTGCATGCGATTTAAAAGACTTCGGTGTGTAAAGTTATCCCGTTCAACAGGATAGTATTTGCATCAAATTAGTATATTCAAGCTGTGGTAACTCAGTGTAATTTTAATAAAATAATTAAACGGCAGCATGGTGGTCTATACCCTCCTCTATACAGAGGAGGCGTGTGCCCAACAGTGGGACGTATACAGGAAGTTACTTACTTACTTTAGTAGATTCAAAAGTTGTTCGCATATGCTATATATTAAAGCATATATTTTAATTTTATGGTATTTTATCAGCAAACCATAAAACCGCAAATCAGAAACTTAAATTATTAATTTATTGGTTTGACTTTATTTCACGCAGCAGTGGAGCTGATTCCAGCATGATTTTTGGTATAGTTGTAGCTTTAAGTACAGAAAGAGAGATACAAATTGATGATGAATTTAATCATAACAAATAGGAAGACGTGAGCGAATCCACTGGCTAAATCTATCGTATATTAGAAAATAGTAACTTTCAAGATATTGGTGAACTAAAATTACACATATTTTGTTTTATATTATTTTGTATTGTCATTCTGTTTTAACAATAATACTTTATGTGTCAATTGTATTTTGCCTATACTATCACACTGGGATACCCTGTAAAGATAGTTGTAGATGTGTAAATAAATAAATAAATATTAAATTAATTTATAAGTATTTAAAAAGAATTAAACAAACAGATAAAATGCTATGAAACTTGCCAATATTTGATTGGTCTAAATTTAGACATTTTATTAATTGCTTTCTAGCAGTATCATACCGAGAGCATTCCATTTGTTTATGGTATACATCATTACAGAAACATTACAGATCTCACAGTTAAGTGAAAGAAAGTTTCATGATTTTATCCTTATATATTTCAATTGGTAACGAAAGAGGATTTAAAGGCAAAATTTGGGTGGACCTTTATTACCTTAGGTGATTAATAATCATGAAAGTAATATGTAGTAAGTTCAAAAAGTTCCCTTTGTAATATTAAGTATTCAAAATGATTACTAGTACAATATCTATTGCAAAAAACAATTACCAAATTCAAACTAAAAAAAAGTCACCCGAAAGTCCAAAAACTTATAACGACCACTTGCCTTTAGGTACGTATGGCTCGATTACATCTTCCTGAATATATTAACTGATCTTATTAAACTGTATATTATGCAAACATAGAAACAATCCTTCTCTGTAATATTAAGTATTCAAAATAATCACTAGTGATCGACATAAATTATATTTATTGTAAAAAAAGTCCGCCCGAACGTTCTAAAAACTTATTAAAGCTTCTCATATATGTGGCCAGACAATTTTGCCGTAAATTTAACTCAGACGTGAAATACGATCGGCTTAGTTCTAGGTCATTGTATATAAGTTTTTCTAGATTCTTGTAATATGCGTATTACTATTAATACGCATTGTAAAGTTCTAAAATAAAGCGTCAAGTTTATTCTAAATAAATCTTGTCAAAAATAAAAGAAAGGTGATTTGGATTATAAAAATAAATATTTGCATAAACAGATGAATGATGACAAACAGAACACACAAAAAAGGCATTGCTGCACCTCACTCCCTCGAATAGATGTAAAACACCCTTATAATAAAAAGATATAGAAATATCTTTTGTTATAAGGGCGTTTTACAAACATACATTTCACACTGACGAACACTCAGATCCGAAACTAATTTTTTTACTGGAATTATCTGTAGTTCACACAAATATTCGCTCCAGGTGGGAATCGAAACTACGACCCGCGACGCTGAAGTATATTCATCTATTCTATCTCAATTCCTGTATCTACTCTGGAAACGTTGCCCTCCTAATTAGAACAAAGTAGTGCTGTCAAGTAACTGCTTAGATGTAGAATTGCTAGCAATACATTAAAAAGATTAAAATGACTTTGAACGAAGGTACTTAATTAAAAAAAAAAAAATTATTTATTCACATAGGTAGGTCCAAGGTAATGTTGCTGGTTATAATTAACATCTGTTGTTTATTTTCAATTACCTTTTGTGCTGACCTTGTGAATTTCGTCACATGCTCGAATATAATATTAATTAAATTTATAGCAAGCGATAAGGGAGAAAAGCGAAGGAGGGGAACAAAAACCCAATCGCGGAATCACGAAAATGCTATTAAATCTTTTGATATAAATGTTATCATTTTTTTCTATTATAATTGAGGAATATTCGTAAATTCCGTACTGTGGTCCCAATTAAATAGAAACTTTTTTTTAACTTAATTGATTCAGTAGTTTTGGAAAAATTTAAAACTAAAATCGGATTTTAAATTTACTCTTCAATATTGTCGGAGAAAGCAACGATGTGTCCTTTCCAATATTAGAAATCTATAAAAGTGTTCGCTAGTTTGACTTCTTTTTTTCTTCTTTCTGTGCCTAACCAACTAATAAAGGTTGGCAGTCAGCTCCGCGTACAGTTAGTGTAGTATATAGCATAGGCGTAATGTGCGATGTGAAATAATAGTCTACTTTTACCCAGGCGAAAAGTTCTGAAGTCAAAATCCGCGTATAGAGGCAGGAGCATAGGAGAGCAGGAGCATAGTCTCATTCATTCATTTTTTGTTTGCTACTATACAAAATACATTATTATGAGGTAACATTGTAAATAGTTTCACTTGTATAGCCATTAAAATTGCATGCAAATATTAATGCCTTAAAACTTATACTTAAGTTATACCACAGCGATTACTATGTTTGTAAAATAATAGCAATAAGTAGAAAAATATAATACTAACAACAATATGTTATCTACCAGCTTAATAATAAGTGTTCTAGTCAAAATTAATTATTATTATTTTAGGTCACTTCACTCAATTCCATGTCATGATTTTTGGTACTACTCCATGCGGTATATATATATATATATATATAAGATTTAGTATATCTATATTTTGTTACGTAACAATAAATCAAACAGAAATTTATAATCTAATTACTTCTTTTCTTTTTTTAAACTCTTATTATTATTTATTTTATCTTTGAATAACTACAAAACCAGTAATAAATCAATAATAATATTATTATTATTATTAATAATAATATTTAAATTAATAATAATGAATACACAAAATGGATTGTTAGTAAGTGTTCTGTATTGCTTCCTCTTACAAAGCAGTGCTTGGTTGAATTGGCATCAACTGAAAATGCGAATTAGGACGCCCGGAGTGTTCATTCAGGAAAACATAGAAATTGCTTCGGGTGGTTGAATATTCACTTTGGATATCGTGGCGAGCTTTTAGAACACACAAGAGCAGTTTATCAATACCACCACGTAGAGAAACTGGTTCTATCGCTTTATGTAACTATCAGAGAGTCCTTATTTGATTGATCAATGCTCTTTAATAATGAGTCCAGATAAATATAAGATTAGCACATATAAGTAACTAAAAATTCTGAAAAGAAAATAAGTAAAAGTTTTAAATGTGTTATCAGATATTATCCAACATATAAACATTTATATCAACCCAAGAAAAATCCGTTATTACATAGTAATGGATACGTTTTATTCATTTATTTATTGTGTACCAAAACTGTATTTCTCTTCCTATTTTTAGTTTTGGCTCTTAATGGCGCAACGTATTAACTTTTATCTATGACCCTAAGTTTGCTTGTATCAGCGCAGTAGGTTGTCCCTAACAACTCCAATGATTAAAAGATGTATCTTTAATGATATAAGTAAAATAACCTGTTAATTACAATACACGCTAATAGTACAACGTACGCTACTTGAGAATAAATATTAAACTTTATCCATGCTATATTGATATTAACAATTTATGTTAATTTTTTATAGTATTTCAAAATATTAAAATGACTATGGACGGAGGTACTGTCTTCCAAAAATGTATTTATTTATTTACCTATACACCAATATAACATCACAACAGCTGTAGCCAAGGAAATGTTATTGGTTATTTTAACATCTACTGTTTATTTTCGATTAACTTTTGCGTCAACCTTGTGAATTTCGGCAAGCTACAATTAAATACGTCAACATCCTCGGATATTAAATTATTAAAATTTATGGCACGTGACAAAGGAGAAAAGCGAAGGAGGGGAAAAATAACCCACTATTACACATCTCGAAAATGCTAATAAATCTTTGACATAAATGTTATCATATTTATTATTATAAAAGAGAAGCCTTTGTAAATTCTGTACTTTGGTCCCAATTCAAATAAATCTTTATAACATTATATTCTTTATCAAACTATAGTAAAACTGTATTTTTTTAAGAGATAAAGTGACGAGACGAACAAGTCGTGCGCTTGATGGTAAGCGTCACGCCTGCCCATAACAACACAGTAACATGCAGAGCGTGTGGATATAACTGCTCGTCACCCAGAGATATTACATACGCTCTCGCTCTCTTTTACACTTCATTTTATTTTCTATAATTTTGAAAAACTATAAATGCACGTACTAGAATAGAACTATAAATGCATAAATTTTGAAAAACGCAAAGCACACGACAAAATATGGCGCAAATTTACGTCTGTAATTTTTTTTTACTACATAAAGTGACGAGACGAGCAAGTCGTGATAAAAAAGTGATAGTAAGCGTCACGCTTGCCCACAACAACACAGCGAGTTTGGCTCTGTACTATGCTCGCCACCCAAAGATATTTTATTATGTGAAAATAAATTGAAAGATATGTGTTGTCAGTGGTAGCACTCTTGCAAAGTCCGACTGGGGCGGTACCACAGTATTGCTAGATATGCTGCCGTCAAGCAGTAGTGTGTAAACCCTACTGTATTCCGGTTTGAAGGGCAATGATGCCATGTCAGGACAAAGACATATATCACCATATATTTATGAGTGAGGAGGTCAGCACAGAGCCAAACACGCTCTGTGTGCTACTGTGTTGATATTGCAGGCGTGGTGCTTATCATCAGGCGCATGACTAGCTCGTCTCGTCACTTAATCATTCTCCAGTTCCAAAGCCACTCACCGAAGCTATTGGCGGCGTTTAACGGATTCAGATAGCTATACTGATGGTAAGTTTGTTCATATAGAAGAGAGGAGTGTCGTACGCAAAAGCGTAAGTTCAACTGTCGGCTCTTTTGGGATTCCGCTAGTGTAAGGCAGGCAGGCAGGGAAGGGCTTTAAGGAGCTCTGGCCCTGCGGGGGAAACTTAGGATAAACGCGTACATCTTTACAGTTGATGGCAAACGCCATTTACCTACAACAATAAAGTGGCACATAGTATTTTGAATTGCACGAGTTCAAAATCATATTTCAGAGGAATAATGAGTTTATCGCTAAGTCCAGTAATGAAACTACTAGTACAACTTACTAGTAATTAGTGGTGAGTACTAACTTAATTAACTACTTGTCGGTAGAATATAAGAGAATGCAGCACGTATGTAGCAACCACCAAAGTATTTTAGTTATGTAATCTTGGTTTTAGTTCGTTGATTAGAAGAATTTCAAACTAGTTTTAACACCCAACTATCCTCTTTATCTAAAACATGTTGTTATTGTGTTTTTTTTGTAATGCTAAATCTCGGCGAATTGTTTCTAGAAATAAATCAATGTTCTTTTTCGTGAAATCGGAGCTTATAGAATCATTACATTTATATTTCGCCTCGATATTAAATAATTCCCTTTGAAGATCAAAGTTAAAAAGTTTACTATTTTACTTTGATCTTTTTGATTTGAAAATTCTTATCAAAATGCATAGGAATTTAGAAAGAAACATTAAAATTTATTGACATTTAATGGCGATATCATAATTAATAGAGAGATACAGTCAGGGAAATTGATAACCTCCGTCTTTTTTATTGTATTCAAAAAAGTTGTATGTATGATAAAAGTGCTTTTCGTATAAATATGAGTTTCTCATTTACCCCCGTGATACAAATGTAACAAATATTTTAAGTATTTAGCAAATTTTATGAAGCAAAACAATAGTGTGGAACTATAAAATTAATTACGACCTTCATTTGAGGAGAGTTCAAAATAGAAATTTATGTTATTTTTCAAAATACTCTCAACAATAACAAAAAAACAAAATATTGAATGAGAATACAAAAGAACTAACTATGTTTGGCATGTGGCTGCGCTCTTCTTGATTCGATTTTGTGTTAATAGTTTTTGTTTTGGAAATTTTTCGAGATACTAAATAATCTAAGGTTATTCGTGATATCCAATGCAACCTATATGAACAATCAGGACATCCAGCCAACTATCGCGGCTGCGAACGTACTCCAAAGGTTAGATCCGCTACCCTTAATTAAAACCGGTACCCGCGCCGAAAATCTTACCTGCCCTCCTGCCCACCGTTATCGCTTAGAAAGGCCGCACATTCGCTCCCCAGAGCATTTCAGGATCACGGCCAACACCACAGCAGCAGCCCGTCATTGCCACTCCCGCGCAACCCATCGCACCCATACAACCCTCCGCGACCGCGACCACTCTCCCGGCTTACACTGATAAAACAACCGTGTCTCCTCCGCCACCCGCGATCCCTATTCAAACCGCAATCTTCCAGCAGACCACAATCGCGTCCTTATCCAATCCTTCTATAGCCGACAACCTCTCAAATAAATGTGGACGAACTCAAAACACTCGCCCACAAAATCCGTACATCCACTAGTCCCCAACAAAGAATGGGTGCAGTAATTTTTTTCATTCACACATATCGCTCGTAGACGCCATTTGGTCATGCTTGGCCAAATAAACATAAAACACATACTCAAATTTATAACAAAATAAATAGTCTTATCTCGCCCCGAGTATGGCGAACACAATCCGCGAACACTAAAATACACCCGCGTCCGGGGCGGTTCTCATCGTCCCCTCCAACCGCTTAGTCAACATAGTCGACGGCCGTCGCTGTCACGGTCCGTTATATAGCTCCGACGGACCTTAGGCGACATCCTCAAAAATCTTTGGAATCGTCACGCATGTCCTCATTCGTAACCCTACAGTTGTAGGGATTATCCAACTAGTGGAAACTATCATTCCCACGAGCGCGGTGTTCGATGAAGTTTTACAGAGCCGTATAGGCTAAAAACACAAACAGTCAGTCAAAGATAAGACAACATAAGGAATGGAGGCCCATTCAGCGTTTGATCGTCCAATGAAGAAATGGACAGGTAGTACTACTAATTGATTACCAAACTACACAAACAGTGTGAGGCTGGCTATTATGGTCTCTTACTTAACACTAGGCATATCTATTATTTCTTGCATGCTTTTTTAACTAATTTAAAATAAAAATAGGATCTTGGTTTTAGGCGTTTTTGTTTTATAGGCCGTTTATAGGGTTCATAAATAAGACTCTAAAATATCTCGGACTGACGAGGCCTCAAAAACCTCTTATAGTAGAGATCAAAAATAATAATTTTTATAAATTTCTTTTACTATTACTTTTAAATTTAAATATTGCGCTTTAATATTTCAAACAAATAAATAGTTGAAAACGATTTAATGCAACCCAATAAGACAAATAACTAAAGTGAAATCTCAAATATAAATTGTAATTTAAAATATTCTCAATTATTTTTATTTCTATTATCTTTTTCTGATATTTATTCATTTTATTTTTTTTAGAGATAACGAGACGAGTAAGTCTTTCGCCTGATAGCAGCAGAGTGTCTGCCCATAATAGCAGAGTGCCACACAAAACATGTTTGGTTCTACGTTGTTACGCTCGTCACTATGAGATTTAATATGTTACATCTATACGGAACTGTTCGGCGGTTGAATAACTAGCAATGAAGAAGTGCCGCCCCAAACAGATTCTGAAAAAAAAATCCTATCACTTAAAAAACAACCAAAAACTTTTGCGAAACACAAGAAGCCTCCTTAAAATCCATTGGAAATTATAATTTATTCGAAGTCAATTATAATTGTATGTAAAAAAAACATAATTTTACATATTATGTTTTACTATAAAATGGTTGGCATAAACATTTTTAGACATTTTACATTTTCTTATTCTGTAGGCTAATTATTTATTTACTAACTTTACATAGCTAGTAAAGTTTGACAATAAATTCTCACCTAAAATTATTGTAAAAGCAATTTATTTTCTTTATACAACTTCCGCATTTATAATTAGTTACTGGTCTGAACATCAGCAATTTTAAGTATCCCAATTTATTCAGTTACTTTATCTAAGGGGTTTCGTTAAAGCGATTTCCATTTATTATTTATAAAATAAAAAACTTATTTATAAGATGAAAATCAATTTAGAAATTCGTATTTTATTTTGGAATGTGTATCGTTGAATCATTCGTTAATTTTAATATAAGCCCTACAAATAAAATATGTAGGGTTTATATTAAAATTAACGAAATGAATAAATTGTTGCATATGATAAGTTGTCTTTCCATCATTTGTTAGATAAAATATGTTAATTATAATTTTTGCTTCATTACGCGTCTGAAGTCATAAAGGAAATCAGATATTTTTTCATTCCTTCTACAGCTATGACAGATAAAAACATTTTTGTCACAATTTAATAAGTTTAATATAACCAAATAAGTAATATTAACTCGTCACCTAAATGAGAAAACAACATTGAAGAATAAGCGGGGGTCGCGTGGCGGTCTCTATTTATTTCTCTCACTGCACAGTGGAGCATTTTGCTTAGTTGTGGAACTGACATTCACTTACTTAATTTTCTAGATAAGGTAAGCACGAGTCCTGTCACCTGGGTAATACTAATGCATTAGCAGTTTTTCTACCGTCAAACAATATTGTGTAAGTACTTTTTTTAAAGGCCAATTTTTATAACAAAGAAATGGACCTTATATCTCAAAGTAATGAACGCAACTCAAATCCAAGCAGTTTGACACTTTTGTTTTTTAGTTTGACTTTTCCTATAAGTATGCTTATAAGCGCCCTAGGTAGCAAATATTGGGAGTTTTAATATTCGTAGTTTCAAATCTGTTATAATCTCCTTTAGAGCGGAGAAAAGTATGCGTAGGTATTTCCTACACGTAAACTAAAACAAATATATAAATATTTAAAAAAGTTAATATTGGCTAAAATAGAGATAAATAAGCAGTTTTGTATGTTCGTCTATTGTACACG
This sequence comes from Eurytides protesilaus protesilaus, assembly GCA_018248075.1. Classification (NCBI taxonomy): domain Eukaryota; kingdom Metazoa; phylum Arthropoda; class Insecta; order Lepidoptera; family Papilionidae; genus Eurytides; species Eurytides protesilaus. The sequence continues at coordinate 11,431 of DWHR010000030.1, forward strand.
CTCACTTACTATTCACACCGCTGTTGTACTGAAAATAGCATTCCTTTGTTGCGGCACCTGTTTCCGTTATTCTGTAAATTGCTATACTTAACTTAGGTCTGATATATATTGTATTAGTAATAATTTATTTTCTTTTCATAAGGATAAATTAGTGATAAATTTTTAATAGTATTGCGGCTGATTTATTGTATGCTTATATTGGACTAAAAAATTCTCAGTCTTTTGTTTTCGCTTTTGACTCTATTAATAAGAACCTTCATGTCAAGATATTGTCAAGATATGTAGGTCCGGAGCTCTTTGCATTAATGCAAAAAAGTCTTGGCTTTAAATGAACTATTCATAAATCAAGAGCCGTAGCTGAGTGTCCGGGCGCTCGTTTTTAATTAAATATATTCTAGTAACCTGAGTTCAAATCCCGGTGCAGATACCAATGAATTTGTAAATTTGAAAAACAATTTTAAGTGCTGATTCACCACGTGCTTATCGTATACAAGAAGAATTCTACATATTTAAGATATAATTAAAAAAATAGATGTATAAAGTCCGCCAAACTGCACTGAGGCAGGCGTGGTGGTCGGTGCCTTTATACCCTGGGAGCAGAGGTGGTCTGTGCCCAGCAGTGGGACGTATATAGGCTGTTACTTATTTTTTACTTTGCTTATAAGTTACAAGTGCTGAGGTGAAATGATGTCCTTGAATTGACTCCCTTGTACTTTTGGATCACAGAATGAAATTGCTAGTTCGAAATTTGAAATTGGAGATTAAAGGGTCATCTTGTGTATTTCATACCTTAGTTCTCAATTTATTCCCAGCTTGTTGTGTTTCAGAAGGATGGGTTTAACTACGACAATACAGATTTTATATATGTACAATATATTATATTAAGGTATCTAATAGTATCTGGTCGAAAATTATTAATGAAGATGGGATTAATCTTTAGAAACTAAATCCTCTCTTAATGAAATCATTTGCTTATTACAAAGTGGTGGGTGTTGCGTATCACAAAGGACTCCACTTTGGTGGAGTCGACTTCGTGGTGCCTCAGTTTTACTAATTATAAGATTTTAAGCAGGTGGCAAATTTCAACCATCTTTTTAATGAAATTCTTTTTAATGTCAATGGCCTCACAAACAGCCATCGGAAGAGATCGGTGTTTTTTTGCGAGGATTTGTGATCAAATCTTATGTGGTTGGGGCTTTAAGGCGTGTGTTTGCAGAATGCCATATAATTGGGCTTTTTGACTCTTATATCAGCTTTATGTTTCATTAAGCGGGATTTTAGGGGGCTTATTTTTTGAGGCAATGCTAGTCCCAAATTGTAGACAACTGTAGTTACAGATGGAAAAAAATTGTAATATGAAATTTACTTTGACCATACTTTTTTTCTTTCTCTTGTTAAGATAGTTTATGAACTAGTATTATGTGTGATTTTTTACAATGTAAAGAATGCGCCTTGACAAATTCAAACATTAAATAAAAATGTAATGAAAATAATAAAATTAGTATAAATATTTTACTTGTACTTATTCTTTTCAAATTTGTGTACATAGCTTATGAACACAAGTAAATTTGGTACAATTTTCTCCTTTACAATAAGTTACCAAGGGTGATGAAAATAACTTTAAGCTTCACATTGTAGATAATCCAGTTAAAATGTTTTTTTCATTGTTTTATAACAACTTAATTTTTACGATACGTCTACTGGGCATTTTGAGTCAAAATAAAAAATAACAAATGACTCGCTATAAATAATGAAATTCCATTACGCGGTTTCATTTAATGTGAAATAATATTTTAACACCTCAAATAAATGTAGTTTTCCCTTGCCGATAGACAGTACCTTTTTTATTATAGCAATTTCGCAATGTTTTCTCCTTGTAACCCTGATTTATGGTCCACTGGCTTTGGAACGTGATTGCGGCCATAGAATTTATTAAAAAAAAGTTATTGCGTTACATTTCACACTATAAATATATGGCCTCTATAGCTAAATTGTATCATTCGGAAGATTGTTATATTATGAATTTATTCTGATATTTGATAATATATAAATAAGCATAACTAACAATTTTTTAAAGTAGTAGGACTCTTTTAAAGAGTCTGCCTGAGCTGGTTCCACTGCATTGCCACTTATTCTACCGCCAAGTAGTAACGTAAAAGCACTACTGAGTTCTGGTTTGATCTTGTTAAGTTTCATGGCAATGTTGCCAGCATAATTTCTGCGCCTATGCCCTCTATAGACATAACATCTTAAATCAATGGGTGGCGAGCGCAGTACAAGGTCAATCAGTCGCCCCTATGTTGTTATGGGCAGACGTGTCGCTTATCATCATTGGTATTGTTAAATATTTAAAAGTTCTATTCTACGAGTCTTTTCGGGTAATACCATAGCATTGCCAGTAATTCTGCCTTCATGTGTCATTCAACATCAGGCGATCGACTAATACGGGTATAATATAATATAATTATTTCCATTATCTGCTCAGCTTCACTATTGGTTAATGATGGATTAATTTACTATCTTTATCGATCTGATCTTATATTACACAAATTTATAGGGTACTCGTCTGCTTATCAAAAACTCTTATAGAATAATGTGTTGTTTTGCCTCAAGCTTAAACATCTTACATTAAAAAAATAACCTTACGTTACGTCTACACTAGTCGAAATGTTAAAAAACAAGTACAAACCACTAGATAGAGTTTTATATAAAAGATTATTGTTACGACAAATGTGAACCCATAGCTAAGAGCTTTTTGTTGCCCTCAAAAATCTTTTGCGAAACGATTCTTCAAAGAGGTTTTGTATATAAAAAGGAATACGAACCGCCCTTAAATCACCTCGCTGATCCAAGTATCATCAAAACAAAATGATATACATATGTACATACATAAACTGGTGCTTGTTGAGTGTCGATTTCTTTTGGTTGGTTGTTATGTGGGTTCAAACACCAGAGCTGTCTTTTATTTTATTTTGTACTCGACTTATATTATTATGTTGACAGGTTTTTTGTTTCGCTGTCACTCTAATAAGTTGAAATTTTAAGTGAACAATAATAGCTTTTAGTGTATACTAAACCAGGACTGTTACAAGCCATGTCTTAATGAGTTTCACGTATTTTACTTTTTAACATTGAATCATCTTATTTACATCTTCATTCGTCAAGTTAGTAAATTATATGGATATGTTGTGTTAAATAAGTGTGTTTTAATATATATATTTTTAATTCAATTTATTATAGTAGTGAAAATTCTTCCGAAGACACACGCGACCCTGTCAAAGAAAATGCAGTGACAAATTACCAAAACAACATATTGCCAAATAATCGATATTTTTGGGCTATTCTACGCGACTCAATGCTGTGAGATTTTTTTAGGATACATTGCTATAAGAGCCGAAAAAGAAGTAAGCAGTGGGAAAATAAAATTCAAAATGCTTATGCATCATTGCTCTTCCAACCGGAGCCGGTTTTC
>DWHR010000031.1:0-14896 GCA_018248075.1 Eurytides protesilaus protesilaus
ACTACCCCACAATAGAATACCGTAAGACAGAACACTATGAAAATAACTAAAATATACAAGTCGAGCTGTATTAATATTCGTTAACTTTCTTACTTTTCTCACTGCAAAGATTGTACTGCTGAATTTGCCCGCGAGTGATGACATATGGGCGTTCCACTGGAGTTTTTTGTCTAAAGTTATCTTCTTACATTTGGCAAAGTAAATTCAACACATTTAATTTTCTTGGCATTTATTACTAAATTGGTTATTTCGAACCAGTTAAGTACATGTACAGGTAACAGGTAATGCTTGTTCCTGTGCGATAAATTGTAATAACTTTTAATTTATTCATATTATATTTTCATAAAGAGTAGGAATCATTTGCAAAGTCCGTCTATGGTCGTCTACTACTGCATTGCTAGTTATTCCACCGCTAAACAATAATGAAGGCGTTACTGTAGACTGGGCATAGAGATATAAAATTTTAATTCTCTGAGAGACAAGCTCAGTGCAGGACCCAAAATGTACTATGTGGCACTAATGTTCTGCTTTGAAGGTCAATGTTTAAAACGAACGACGAACGAACAGACTTTTGATCTGTTGCAGTTTAAAACTTTGAGAAATATTGTACTGTTATGGTCAGGTGTGTCGCTGGGCATCAGACTCAACACTTGCTCACCTCTTCTCAGTTTTTATTAAATAAAACATATATCTGCCCATAATTATTTCATATATCTATGTAAATACTTTACATCATGTAATAAAACTATCATGTTCGGTCCATCTCGTAACCATGAACGCTGTTTGATTGGGTTTTATCATGATGGGTTTAAAACATTAATTAAATTTAAAATAAACCGCCATAAAATCGTTTACAGTTTAATTTTCTTACATCTCTAGCCTCCATGCATAACATTAATTTTCCGGTTCCGGTCGCGCCTTTTCGCCTTCAACATGTTTTAGAAATGACACAGAGAGCGTTGTGATATCAAACTACGACTACGGAAGCACTAAGAACAACATCATATCCAGAAACAGTGGAGACGGAGAGACGATCATGAAAATCAGGGATCCCAACGATTTTCTCGCGTGTGATATTAATGACAAATATATAACACATAAATCGTATCATAGATTTATCATTACAAATTAAATCTTTAGCTAAGCTTATTGAGTAATTCAGCTATTAAAAAGATAGAAATGAGTATAACTTCATCATACTATATCTTAATTGATGATTAAGACAACCACAAATTTACAGTTTGTTTTGCTGCTGAATACATTTTGATATTTATTTTATTGAGTGAATAATTATATAAATCACAACAATGATTACTTGCTATTGCATTAACATTTTACTTCCCTAATTTTCCCACAATGAAATACCTGTCAATTATATTAGCATATGTACTAATGTAATTGACAGGTATTACATTACTAGATACCAATTCATCGCAAAGACCTATAAATCTAAAATGGGGTACCGAACTCGGCTTTAACCAATTTTTTTTTAAATTTTAAAATATTTCTCGTTTAAAAGCATCTAAAGATAACAGTGAAGTTTATATTGGCTATATTGTTTGATAATTTTCTGGAAAAATAGCTTTTATTGTTTAAAATAAGATAAAAAAATGATAAGAATAAAATAAATAAAAAATAAGGTCGTATGTGTTATGACTAGAAGGAATTGGCTATTAAAACACTATATAATTATTTACGCACTACAATTCTAACATTGTGAATTCAGTCAGAGGCATTAAAGTTAATCCTTTGAATATTATTCCCCTTCATACCATTTTGCATCAAATCTCTCTCGGTACTACTCGTAAATATAGCACCAAGTTGTTATGAAATGATAATTTATATAAAATATATATTTACCGTTGCTTATTTACTAATAATTACTTGATATCAATATTATAATATGTTATTCCTTGTTGGTGACATCATTGTTCTACGTCAATAGAAGTTACTAAATGATTAGCATAACTTCTCTGTATGTCTTTTTAAATTTTAAATTTTAAATCCAGCTCAATTTTAGCAGGCGATGCTTCTTAATATCGACTGCATCGTTCGTCCGTTTCTTACAGATATGAATTTTCTTCTAACTTGATTTATTCTGCACATGTATATTAATCAATCAAATATTTTTTTTTACAAATATGGCTTACATTAAGATGGCATAATACAATTAAAGCACGGTCAAATTTAGCTATTGCAGTTAGTTAGTTATATATTTCCATTATCATTTTCTAATCATCATCAAATTCAGCTTATATCGGTCTACTGGTGGACTAGAGCTTGTTCATTTGCACTCCACTTGCCTTTATCGTAAATTTTCCTCTTTCCTCCTTTTCCTATTGCTCAAACGAAATCATTCTGCCATCTAGCTGGTGGTCTACCTCTGCCTCTTAGTCCCACAAGTAATTAAGATTAAATATTATTTTTTATTTTTTATACATACTCGTACATCAGTTTGCGTATTATATTGTTTGTGTAATGCAACCTGTCAGGATAATACATTACCTTGTAGTATAGAACAGTAGCTCTGAGCCGTTTTGACTAAGAAAGCTTCAAAAACTTCATGGCTTTTCATAACACTGTCTGGCTTAGATATTAATAGAAAGTCTTAAATTAGAACTATTTTTAGATTAACTTTTGTGCATCTACGTATATATTGTGCATACCTTTGGGCATATTCCAATTAATTCAGACATAGTGATTAAACTTTATAAAACAGAGTTCTTTATTATAAAGCAATAAAATAAAAAGGTGGAGCAGAAGTGGTGCATAAGATTTTAACTACTTTTGATTTAAGCAATGAATAAACACTCTTCAGTATTTATTTGCAATCATCAGCCAAAGCTATTGTGTAGTATATTCTAAAGGGATATTAAGGCGTGTTTTTGCATAGATATCTACGAAATTTAATTTTGCAATTTAATGCTTTAAAACAACGAGTTTGTACATATATTTTGTTGTCTGTACGATTTAAATTGCTAGCAATGATTCATTGTTTAAAAGTAGGTCCTTGATGATTTGATATAAACATTAATTGACAATAATCAAACCGAACATAGAAGAACCTTATTTGCCGTCCGATCATTCTTTGCATAATCATTTAACTAATTAATATAACGTTAAACAAAGGGTACTAAATTTAAAACAGATTGTTTATTTTTCCTTCATTACATATCAAACAATAATAACTCAATTCTGATGGTTGTATTAATTAGCATTTTTTAAATGTAATATTGTCATTGTCCAATTGTCGAAAAATAAATTTCATTGACATGAAAATCAAATTTTTGCTTGTTGTGGTTTGCTTAGTCTCAAGAATAAGCTGTCTCATGGAAATAAAAAAATCTCTATTGTGATAATCGGTTTATCAATAAACTTCAACACTTCGCTCATCCCAATAAAAATTAAATAATATCATAAATAATTTTCGTCCGCATTTTTAAGTAAACGGAATTGCGTTCAATGACTAGTTATATGGGTTTATTATATAAATGAACACATAATTTAGGAGCACTGCTTATACAGTAGTTCAGTTTACGGTTCACTGAGTTGAACTCGTAAAACAACTATTAATAGCAAATCGCTCCGTTTTAGTTCATTTCATAGAAGGCATATATTTCGAGTACAAGTAATTCGCGAATGATTCAAAACATAAGCAATAAAAGTCACGTTTTCTTTATTTAATTTATGCATCTAGGAAGGCTACTGCGTCAGCATTGATTTTAAAGCGAGAAACCTTGGAAATGCATCTAAATTATCTGTAAACTTTGTTTATTCATCGGATTACGAGCGTACACGAATATACATTAGCGTTCATTCCATAGATGTGAAATATTTATATTAATTTTGCATTGAATTGATAAATTTTAAAGCAAGGACGAGGTGACGGAACAATATGGTTTTATGTACTCCTACTTTAGCAGACGGAGAGTCACGTTATCTTCGTTTCTGTACTGAAGAAAGTGCAATTATAAATACGTCTGTGTACATTTACATGTATGTTTGTAAGTGGTAGGACTCTCGCAGAAACCGACTGGGCGGTACCACTGCATTGACAGATATTCTGCCGCCAAGCATTAATGTGTAAGCACTACTATGTTCCGGTTTGAAGAGCAATGATGCCAGTGAAATTACAGAGCAGAGATAGACCATTTAATATCACTGGGTGACGAGAGCAGCACAGAAACAAACACGCTCTGCATGGTAGTATGATGTTATAGGCAAGCGTGACGCTTACCATCAAGCGCACGACTTGCTCTCCTCTTCACTTTATCTCGTAAAAAAAGATGTAACCGCTTAGATTTGCGGTTACATTCAGTCCATAAATTAGATGAGACACAAGTTATATCCGCGGCACCTAATTTGTACTTTAATTCCAGGACATAAGCGCATAAAAAGATTTGTCATGTTAATTAATACGTAACGTATGAAGTGTAACACTTTAATTAAAACAAATTAAAGTATTACACTTCATACGCATATTTTTATCTGCAACATCAAACAATATACTGTTTAATAAACACAGACAAGAGATTCGCATAAAGTGTATATAACTTTATTAAAAGTGCTTAAACAGGATTATAACTTATTTGTGTAGTGACTAGCAAAGACGCAGCTTTTAGTTATTCTATTTGTTCCCGACACTCGTTTGTGACTATTGTATGATCGGGAATAATGTACTGAGACTGGGGTCGACTCGATAAAAGAAGGGTACTGAGGTCTTGAAATAGTAGACAGGTTTTTTTTGCTTCAGTTGTTGCTCTTTGCTAGATGTCTGGAGTGCTCATTGTACGCCGGAGGACTGTAATTTTTCTTGTATCTTGTATGAAATGACGAAGCTGCTTTTAGCCTATGCGGCAATATAAAGCTTCATCGGATCACCAAACCCGTGGAAATGCTAAGTTTTTTTTTTTATACTGTAAACGGGACTTAATCGCGTACTTCGATTGAAGTATTTACCTCGACTCTGGCCGTAGCATTACTTTGGACGTAATGCTACGGCCGCGGTCACGAGTAGACTGATGCTCCATGGTGTCACCGTCTCGCAGCTGCGCGAGTTCTTCGAATTACCCGCGGTTGATCTTCTTTTTTTTTTATTCAAAACATTAAGGTTCCGACACACAACGCTCACAACATGCGACGATTTATCCGAACATACATCCCGACGCCCACATTTCCCGATAACCGGATTCCACCAAGCCGACAACCTATATCCATCCTCCCGGTTAAAATTTTTGTATTTCCTGATTTCAATCGCTTCACGTACCATCATATTATAGTAATGACGTTTAGTGGAGAGGATTTTCGGGTTGTGAAGTTTGATCCAGTGGTTCGGTCCCGACTCCAGTAGAAGCTCCGCGATCGCTGACTTGTTCACCTGGCGATTCTTAACTGCTGCCATGTGCTCCTTAACTCTCTCAGCTATCGTAACTGCAGGCAACCTTATAAACACCAGGTATTTGAAGCACCCATACTTAGCGGTTCGTACAAATCCCGCGATCTGAGACGGTGGCATGAAAACGGTCTTGATGGAAAAACGGTTCAGCACTGCACCAACCTTATCCGTTATTCCTGTTATGTATGGTAAGAACGCGGGTTATCTTGAGATATCTGGACGCTTTTCTCCCACTCTTCGCCTTGGTTGGTACCCTCCTACACGATATCCATTCCGCCCAGTACCTCCTGAACATGTGATAATTCCTCATCTATTATCATTATATTATCTTTATGTCCCCTTATAAATTTATTAATATATTTAATAAGTCACCATGCACAGAGCTAGAGATACATATTTTAGCATAAGTATAAGGATCAATTATCGTATCATTAAATAAATGCGATTTTTTACTAGTTTTAAAAAGTTGTTATCTTAATACAATCTTATCTATACTACAGTTTGATTCGTGTTGATGGTATTAAAGTTTTATGTCATTAACAAAGTAATTGTGATAGAACCCAAAAAATTATTGTAGGAAAGGTTTCGATTTCCCATTTAGCAAATTTACTTTGGCGTCGTGGGTCGTAGGGTTCGATTACCACTCGGAGGTAATATTTGTACGAACTACGGTATAATGCAAGATATTTTTATTTTAAAAATGGGGTAGTTTTTTTTAAAAAAACGAGGTCATATCTGTCTAATAAGTAAAAATATTTGTGTGGAAATAAAAATTGGCTTAAAAAATTTTATGTTAACAGAACCAAGGTGAATTCCGTTTTCAGTGTAATAAATGATAACGAAAAAAGTAAAAAAAAATATTAAAAGGCATGGCTCTTGATGTAATGAAACTAATCTATTTGGAGATGACCGTGGCAGAAGGCGAGTGATCAAAGGCTTGTTGTGTTGTGTTTTATTTTTATTTAACCAAGCTTTAATCTTATCGAAGCGGATAATTCGAGAATAAAAGCCTTAGCAGAAGTGTCGTCACATTTATAACAATTTTGTCGTTTTACTGTAGCGAAGTTTCGTTGTTGACTGCCGTGTTAAGAATCCCTCTTCTAAAACATTTTAGTTAAGGTTGATTTGGTAATGAGTGACGTCATAGGTTAAATTACCGCCAAATGGCTCATGTAACGTATATATGTGCTCGTTTTCGTGTGATATATGTACCTTTGAATTTGATTCAAAAGCTTTCAAACAAGTTGCCTTCTTTCCACTGAATAAGTACTTCGGAGTATATTTCAGTTTTAATATTTAAATTTAAACCTAAAACTTACACTACGGAAGCACGTGTTGACAAACAAGCTATTTGCCGCTTCTATTTCTAGCCTATAATTGTATAAATGGTAGGACTCTTGCATAGTACGACTGGAGCGGTACCACTGCATTGCCAGATATTCTGCCGCCTAATAGTAGTGTGTAAGTACTTCAAGTTCCGGTTTGAAGGGCAATGATGCCAGTGAAATTACAGGGCAAAGAGATAGAACATCTAATATCTCCGGATGACAAGTGCAGCACAGAGCCAATCACGTTTTGTGTGGTATTTTGTTGTTATGGAAAGGCGTGACGGTTACCATCAGATGCACGACTTGCTCGTCTCGTCACTTTATATCGTAAGAAAAAAACAAATAAGGAATAAAAGCTATCATTAACTTTTTATAGAGCTTTTTTATCTAGTCATTATGACCCATCATTGGTGACGTCTCGAAATCATTAAGGCGAGGTAATCTATGGTTATTATTATCATCACGTGTTAGAAATTTTATTCTAACGAAAACAAAATATACACACATCTTTGAAAACACACTTAATTTTATAACTATTTTCGCGAAAACTGTGTAAAAAGTTGTAAATCTGTGTAAAACGTCGGATGGCGTCGATTTTATGAAACTTTATGTGGTCGAAAAGTTAAGAATTCATATGCTAAAATTACTTTGAGAAAACACGTAAGTGTAATTTGTAAGTTAGAGGTAAACCCTTATTACAGTGGCAGTCAAACAATGTAAATAATACTGTATAATTACATCTGTAATAAATTTTAAGATACTAAATTTTGTGAGTTGTAGCTCTCTTACTGGTGCTACTATATCATCAGTTCTCCTAATGCCTAGCAGTAATGCGAAAGTACCACTGTTTTTCGGTTGAAAGGACAAAGTTCCTCGTCAAAAAAACAGGGTATAGAAATATGTACTGTTATCAATCTTTGAGTAAAGAGCACAATGCAGGGCGAAACATATTTTATAAGTAGTAGGATTCTTTTATGCAAACCGTCTGGAGTATTGTTATTTTTTTTTGTATCGGCAAGCAGTATTGTCAGCACTACTCTGTTCTGGTTTGAAGGGAGTTGATACCAGCGTAATTACTCGATGTAGAGGTATAACATCTGAAATATTTAAATGACAAGCACATTGCAGAATCGAGCAGGTTCTGTGTGGCTCTGTACATTTATGAAGAAGCTTGTTATTAACCATTAGGCACAGGACTTGCTAGTTTCGCCACTATTTTTTTTGTTAAAATATCAGGTTTTGTATGGCTATAATAAAATAAATTTAATCTATTCATTCGTGTGTCCGGTATTTCATATGTTATATACAGATGTATGTATATGTACATATATGAATGCAAGTTCAAACGATTACCAATTATGTGTAGGTAAAACAAATTTTGCAACATGGTATACTCGTACACAAGCGTTTGAATGCAACTGGAATTCTAAAATATTATTTTTAAGCTTCGCTTTGTAAAATAAAATAATGGGCATTCTAATATTAAGAACTATTTGCGATTTTTTTAATGAGATTAAGTGATGAGACGAGCAAGTCGTGCACGTGATGCTGAGCGTCACGCCTGCCCATAACAACTGAGTAGCTCTGTTCTACGTTCGTTACCCAGTGGTATAAGATGATCTATCTCTTTGTCCTGTAATTATGCTGGCATCATTGTCCTACGAACCGAAACATGGTATTGCTTAGACACTACTGCTTTAGCGGCAGAATATCTGTAAAAATTTTCCGTCCTACCACTTAAAACTTCTGATCTTTACTTAAATATTTTCTCAGAAGTATTACTTCTATAGCGGGTATATTCTCATAAATTTCAAGACCGGTGGCTGTATAAAATGGGCGATATTGAAACACGTCAATAATGCGGTTGGTATAAATTACGTTGCTAATGGATGTTGAAAGGAAATTAATAGAACTCAATATCATAAAAAAAAAACATGTTTTTAGAAAGGGCAATGACCTCTTCTTGGTAAAATCATCCTCTGAAATATAATAAGAGAGACCACTATCTAAACTAGTACTATATAGTTAAGTACATATAAAGTACTATACAGTACTATATAACAAACGCAACTTGCGCTAACAAGTATTGGGACGAAAATCGAAAAACGGATATTTATAGTTTATACACATAGACGTTTAGGTTAAAGTCAATCAATATTATCGACGAGAAGGATATTACATATTCATTTTAGAGTAAAACTTTTTGTGATGATAGCCCAAAAATTTTAATTTGTAAGTGCTCGAAAGACACAAATGAGAAAGGGATCTTTCGTTTACTCTAAGTAGCGTTTTATTGTATATGACTAAAGTAGATTATTTAAATGAATCAAGCCGAGCAAAATCTCCGCTCTGGCGATGTAATAAAACGCTGACTAAAATTATCGGCATAAACATTTTCGACGGCTTAATTTGAATAATGCAATTTAGGGTGCATTTTACAGTTTTGTATAATTTTTAGTCGTATGTAAATTCCAAACTTCTATGATGTTTTTAAAAAAATCATTTCATTGCACTGAAGGTCAACCATTTTAATAAATTTATTATTTTTTTTAATCTATAGATAGAGTACCGAGAGGAGCAAGTCGTGCGGCTGATGGTAAGCGTCACGCCTGCCCATAATAACAAAATACTATACAGAACATGCTTAGTTCTGTGCTACACTCATTACCCAGAGCCATAAGATAGTCTATCTCTTTGCCCAGTAAATGTCCTATAAAATTGCCCTTAAAATGGAACACATAAGTGCTTACACTTGGCGGCAGAATAACTGGCAATGCTGTGGAACCAACCCAGAGAGACTCTGCAAAAAAGTTCTACCACTCAATTTAAGATTTAAAAACAATACTTTTTTATGAAACCAAGTGCCAAGATAAGAAACATGCTTATGGTTAGCAACACTCTTATCTACAATAGCACACTGCTTTATAGTAGATATTTTTAATTACCTTAATATTAAACCTCTAGATCGGCCAGAAATTTCTTATGATATATTATTTACATTATTTCTATGCCCAGTAATTACGCTGGCAATACTAGCCTGCAAACAGAACGTAGTAGTGCTTGGATATAAATTATTGGTGGCAGAATATGCTATGCTTTATTCGAGTAGGACTCTATTAGAGGGAGTAATATTATATGATGTTAAAAATAAAAATTATATAAAGTACAGAAACTATGTTTAACTATATCTATATTTCTAAAATCTATACATAGAAAATACAGTGAAAATTTACTAAATATACAATGACAACCCTATATTGGATAATAATAATTAAAGGTGCCGACCAAATATGGTGCCGCCATGTCTATTCTCCGAAATATCTAATTTATCTGTGACCGAATAAATGGCGCTGGCTGCCGTGTCACAATGCGGGCAATCTGTTTGTTGGTGTTCTGTATCGTCTCGTGTCAAAATAGAGATTTTACATAAATATTCCAATAGATCATTAATTTTCTTTAGTTATTAATGTAAATCTAGTCATTAAGTTATTAAAATGGTAAAAAAATTAATCAAAAAGCAAGAGGTCTTCATTTTGTCTTAATTTGTATTATTGTTATGCTGTACCTTGCTAATTAGCAACCAATTTTTATTTGTAAAGGTAAACTGCAAGGTAAGAAATGTTTTTATTTAAATTTACCGTCATTGAACCTTAAACTTTAAAGATAGATCAGAAAACTTGTATTAATACCATCTCTTAGCTTGAGTGATGTCTACAGTTTATTAGTCTATGTACCATGTTGTTGTTATGTGTAAACGTGTGTTTAGGTGTAAGTATTGCTCGTCTCGTCATTTAATTTATTCAAATAATATTGTATTATTTTATCGATGACGTTTTTATCATTGTCACGTGATTCAAAAGTATGCTTTAAGTAAATTTTCACGTATTTCAGTCGTTACGTAAGCCCGTACGAAATATTTTTAATTAAAAAATTGCCTTTTTTACAAAATGTGACTTTTGGAACCGAATCTATCACGTAGAACAAGGTTTTTTTTATCATAATGGCTGATATCTGACGGGTTTTCTTTATACGAATTGCACAAAATTCATATGTATTCTATAAATATATATGTAAATATATTGAGTTTATACAGCAACAGAGTTATAATTGTTTAATCATCAATAAGCTTATTAAAACAAAAAGCATTAGCTACCATCATTTACCATTTTCATTACGAGAGAAAGTGACGAGACGATGATACTTAATACCAGCTACACAGCGTCATGCACGATATATTTTAAACTTCACCTGTTTAAAACCGCTCAGTATTGCGTTGCGTTCGTCATATTACTACTTGATGGTATAATAAATAGTAATACAGTGGTTCACCCCAGAAAGTCAAAATAGATCGACCAATTACAATATACGACGTTAAAGTGAATAAAGAGATTGTAGATGTGACTGTTAAATATGTATTAAAAAGTTTCTAACGTATTTATTTACATTATGCTTCTTTATTAAAATGGGTTTTGTTTGATAAAAAGCTTCATAATATCTATGAAAATAAAATAACAATTCAAAAATACGACAAAATAAGCACACCAGTGGATCTCAAAACGCCTTTATGGCTAAGAGTACAATGTTGTATTTTTCATTTATTTAAGCATGTTATTCTTATCTTCATTTTCAGTAGGGTATCTTCTGATCGTATGTTTATCTTAAATAATGTTACGTGAGACTTCACATATTTATTCTTATACTAAATTTAAGAAGTAAAAGTAATTAAAAAACATTTTAAATAAATGGAACAAAACAGAATGAGTGTAGGTAAATAAAATAAATACAAAGTTTGCAAAAACTTTTTTTTTCTAGTCGATAAAGTGACGAAACGATCGAGTATTGCACCTGTTGGTAAGCGTCAGCTCTTCCCATAACTACGTAGTGCCACACGGAACCTGCTTTGCACTGCGCTGTGCTTGTCACCCAGAGATTTAAGATGTTGTTATCTGTCTCTACTAATTAAGCTAGGATTATTGCTCTTTTAATCAGAACACAACAGTGCTTACGCATTACTGTTTGGCGGATGAATAATTGGCAGCGCAGTGGGTGGTACCAAATGGACTCTGCAAAAGTGTACTACCACTTAGAGACCCTATATATACTCGTACACTTAAATTATATGTATTGCGCTGCAAGGGGTAGACAGATACAAGGCCCTGATTAAAGAAACCAAGCAGTAGCGTCTGACCAGTAAATATTAGCATTTAAATAAATCATGCAATTCTGCCAGTGGTAATTCGATTCTGAAGCTAATTATGCACGTGTTAATGCGCATTTTATAAAAAACGCAGTTTGGTAATGAGTAATAACAAGATTTGTTTTTGACCGGAATTATTTAGTTTTCCCAGAGTTTTTTCCATTTCGTAGCGCAGTATCAACCAGATTAAAAGACTGAAAATTTAATAAGCTACCAAGTTTTCAACAAAGCTGAATATATGAAAAGCTCAATGTTGTGGTTTTCAATTAAACTTTATTAAAACTTGATTAAATTCATTTCTCGTAAAATGACAACGGATACTTTATTCATTTTTTAAAATGAACTTTTAAATGGATAATATTATTAATGGCACAAGCAGATAATACAGCAAGTTCTGCAGCCATTTCTCTTATATTATGCTGAAAATAACGGAAATAATTGTTATTTCTTTCCAAAAGCTCTCGTAGAAA
Organism: Eurytides protesilaus protesilaus; assembly: GCA_018248075.1. Classification (NCBI taxonomy): domain Eukaryota; kingdom Metazoa; phylum Arthropoda; class Insecta; order Lepidoptera; family Papilionidae; genus Eurytides; species Eurytides protesilaus. Next base: position 12,391 of record DWHR010000031.1, read on the forward strand.
CTCGAAGGCTGCATCAATTTATCAGACAGATTACTTTTCTTATGAATTCTAAGGATAAACAAATATCGTCTTTCCAGTAAGGGATATGTTATTTAAATTATTCACAAGACATTGGTTTAATAAGCAATATACCCATGCGATATGAACTATGTGATGGACTGTTTGATACAACCAACCAATACCTTCCCCATTTACGATGGATATATCAAGAACTGCTAAACCGATTGTTAAAAGGGACGTAAAAATTTATGAAGCTAAGCAATAACATAACGTTCTCGAGTTGTGGTTGTTAATTGGAGGACTTCTTTGCAGAGTCCACCTGTGGTTGTACTACTGCATCACCATTTATTAAACCACTAAATAGTAGTGTTCAAATATAGTAATGTCCCGATATGAAGCACAAGATGCCAGCGTAATAACTGGGCATTAAGATAGAATATATTAAATCTCTGGGTGACGAACGCAGCGAACCTAGGTGAGGTAAGCAGGTTCTTTGTTGCACTGTGATGTAAAGGGCAGACGTGTCGCTTACTATCAGGCCCTATGGGACTCAATTTTATTAAATTATTTATTAAATTAAAAAAAATGCATAAAATAAAAGTATAAATTAATTACTACTGAGATTATTCGACAGTTACGTTTCAATAAACAAACATTAAGACTAAAATGTTAGCCTCATTTAATATTCGATACACTTGCGCTTCTTCGAGGTGACCTACTTTGCAAGTAATCTGTTTCTTACTCGTTATAAACACAACGTGAAGAAATGTGTATATGCAGGAATTGATCTTTTCCTATGAATGGCTTCTATAAATAGATTGTTATATTTCTTTATTATAGAAAGAAGTATAGCATTCTATTATACTACTGAATTTTGCAAGAATTCGTCATTGCAACTCTGGGCTGAGAACTTCTCCTAAGGCTAAACACCGTTTGAAGACAATTCCACCTAGCATATTTATAAAGCAAATATTGTGTACTGGGGCAGCTCCACTGCATTGCCATTTATTCTGCCGCTAACCAGTAGTATGTAAACACTACTGTTTTGGTTTGAAGGGTAATGATGCCAACGTAGTTACTAGAAAAGAGAAAGATTTTGGGTGACTATTGCGGCACAGAGCCAAGCACGCTCTGTGGGGTACTATGTTGTTTTGGGCAGGCGTAACGATTACCATCAGGCGCACGACCTGCTCGTCTCGTCGCATTATCTCCAGTAAAATGTAATGTATGCGCATTGTGGTTTTGATTTTTAAATGAGGTAATAAATGGCATATACCTAATTTAATTGTAATGTACTTATAGATAATTATTTCAAATGAGGTTTATCAATGTTATATTTGTGTGTGATACGTAATACCTATGTATGTGATACGTCCTAACACAAATAATATTAATTTATGAACTTAATTATTTATAAAAAAGTTTTTAATTTTTAATCGAAACTTTTAGTTATATAGTTTTGGTTCGATTTATACAGAAACTATTTCAAAACAGTTTCCTATATATTTAGATTTTATAGTCCAGGTGCACGTGTTTTAAATTTCATTAGATATAAGATCCCAAGCTAGTAGTCCAATCCGTATAGCGACAATATGCGTAAATTATTTTTATTTAACAGCGTACACGATTCTCATAAACAAGTGAAAGTATTATATTTGATACGTTCTTCTATAAAAATTAAAGACAAATAAAAAATACCACTTTGATTATCAATGTAAAAAAAATAGTTGACGACTGATTACACGAGCAAGTTAGATTCATGTGATCTTAGTGGTGGTTAAAATAAACTAGGTATTTATAAAGAAAAATAGCGCATCTTCACATGGACTGTACAACTTTCTCTATGGTCGAGTCTCGGAGTACTTTCCGCTGTTTTGTTTGTATGTCTTTTTCCATTTCGGCTAGACCTATCCTTTAAATGGTTTCAAGGTAATTTTTAAAATGGGTATTGTATTAATCTATTAGCCTAATGCTCTTTTAGGAGACGAGATGAAAAAGTCGTCCGCCTGATGATAAGCAAAATAAATGTCCATTACATCACAATGCTATACAAGACTATACTGTACCCGTCGTAATTACACTAGCCACACTGTATTTCAAACCAGTAATACTTGAACATTGTTTCACGGTTGAATAACTGACAATACCTTTTTTTAATTATTTTTTTATTAGTGGGGAAATCCATTATGGAAACCTGACTATCTCACTTTCGATTGAAGGCCAGGTTATGTTAGACTCTAAATTTTACTCAATTAATTACCGAAGTAACCATGCTCGGTAATACTTGTGTAAGTCTGTAGGTAAACCTCCCTCCCCGTCGTTGCATCCAGCCTTCGAAGATCAGCAGTAAAGTTTGACAATACGTTTGTATGGGAATCGTCCTTCAGAGATTTGAGTATGCCACCTCGCAAGGGTCTTTTGCCGTTCTTGCCATTTGATGGAATCGAGCGCCTCTTCTGGCTCGCTTTCACCCCTCTGGCGAAGATTGTGGATTCGATTGTACACC
>DWHR010000032.1:0-14797 GCA_018248075.1 Eurytides protesilaus protesilaus
GAACTCTTGCAGAGTACGTCTAGGGCGGTACCACTGCATTGCCAGATATTCTGCCACCAAGCAGTAGCGTGTAAGCACTACCGTGTTCCAGTTTGAAGGGCAATGATGCCAGTGAAATTACAGGGCAAAGAGATAGACTATCTAATATGGGTGGCGAGCGCAGCGCAGTGCCACGCTGTACTGTGTAGTTATAGGCGGCCGTGACACTTATCATCATGCGCACAACTTGTTCTCTCGTCACTTGATCTCGTAAAAAAAATGGTCTTAACTATAGTATAAAAATCCATACCAGTAATCACTTTTTAGTTTATAAAAATGACAGTTGTTGCGTTATGCAGGATTCCTTTCCCCCGGCTTACAGTGCAATAAACAGATTTAGTGCAATAAACAGACTAGATATAGTCAAAATTTTTAAAATTTTTACGGTTGAATACTATGTATTATAATCTCTTAGGATTTTATCAAACCAAATTATTTATACAAGGTAAAGTGACGAGACGAGTAAGTCGTGCGTCTCATGGTAAGCGTCTCGCCTAATATATATAAAGCTGGCATCATTTCCCTTCAAACCGGAACACAGTAGTGATTAGACACTATTGCTTGGACGTAATGTAGTGGTACCGCCCCAGTCGAGCTCTGCAAGTATCTGCAAGTATTTTGTACGTTAATAACCTTAACAAGCTAATGCTAGTATGATCCATGACGAATTAGAACATATTTTTGACGTTTGATTTATTTTATATTTCAATTATTTTTTATTAATGCTATAATGTTCATTAAAGTTTTCATTACTGTAACAGATTCGATATATGATCGATTTAGTTGCTTTATATGTATGTTTAAAAATTACAACAAAAGGTTGGTACTAGTTTTTTGATCGTGGTTCGGTCGGTATTGATAGAGCCATTCTAACAAGAACGATGTTCATTTTTCATAACTAATATTTATTTGATTATTCATTTTATATTTGTGCATGATATTGATGGATCTAAAAAGTTTCTAATACTCTTTTCATCGTACACTTTGATTGTATCGTCATTATAATTTAGTGCCTCACAAACTCTACAGTAATGATTAGACTTTGATCCAAAATAGCCATGGTTGTTATAAACTTTGAAATGCTTTCGCCATTCGTGAAATGTGAGTAGTCTTGTAATGTCATTACTAAGACTTTTTATTTCTTCAGCAAGTGCTTGAGGATTGACATAATTTTCGACGTGCAGGAACGAATTCGGCGGCAGTATTTGATTACAGTCTTCCACTGAAGGCCCCATTATGACTGGTATAGCTCCTTTATGATAAGCGTGATAAAAGGCTTTCTCTGTTAAATACTCTTTGCACATTGAATTTTCTAATACCAGATAAAATAAGTATTCAGATATAACCGGACAATCAAATCTAAAATGTCCTGGGCAGCTGAAAATGGTTAATTATTACCAGTTATCAACATATAATAATAGGATAATAATCTACTTTCTTCTTAATTTTTTTTTATGAGAAAAATATTCTTTACCTATTTTTAAGATTTTTTGAGCAGCGTCCGTGGACGTCAATATCTAGATGTTTCTTTAATTCATTCAAATATTCCATTCTATATGAAACAGCACAGTTTGACATTAGTATCGACACAACAACATCACGGCGTTTTTTACTCCAATCAGGAATCAAATCGCTTCTGGGTTTTTGAGCCCTTTCAATGAACAAGTCATTAGGCAGTGGTAGAGTCAGCCCGTATGGCACAGGAACGTCGGAGTCACTTCTGAAATTATAATAAATGTATATATTGTCCTCCTGATCGATTTTCGGACACGCGGACAATCTCCAAGGCTCAGCCCCTGCGCAAATGCTTGCACTCACTCTTCCTTTACTCTCATATTCGATGGGACGTATACTCGCCATGACCGGAGAGAGATCAGGCGCAGAGGCAGTGACATTAAAACGACCTCTCAGACGCAGAGTCAGTGACATTAAACGGCTTCAAGCCGCCACTGGATGGCGTCAACGAGTAGCCGGGACCGACTTTTTACATGCCGATCCGATGCATGGACCTCCGATTTGTAATGTGCAGGCCTATACCACTAGGAAATTGAGGCAGGGGCAGACAGAGGCAGACAGAGCAGGCAATTAATGTATATAATAAAATTTGAAAAGAAAACTTTATATGAACTTTACAGTCTATTCTGTGCACAACGTAAAGTAAAATTTGGAACAGTTAATGTTTTATTGAGAAAAGAGCGCCAGAATATAATTTTAAAATGAAATTTGTTTCAATTGCTTAAAATTAGATAAAAGGCAATGACAATTTTTGCGTTTATATTATTTATATTAATGTCAAGCACGTGATTTGTGAAATAATAAACGTTACCTTTAAAAAAACTATGTTATGCAATAAAAAAGCGGTACTCTTAGCTAAAATAGATCTATGGTCGATTCCCGACCATTAGGATTTATTTAAATTTCAATGCATGTTCAGAATATGAAGACACATTTTAGAAGTATTTTTGTTTGCCTATTCAATGTATCTGATTATTATTTTATATGTAAAATATATAGTTATAAAATAATCAGATACATTGAATAGGCAGTACCAGTTATAAATATATGTTTTAAACGATATCAAAATTTGTGGTCAAGGGTTGGGTTGGCTTGTTTGTTGCTACTATATCTGGTTACTGTCTACTCTTCGATAATGTATTTTGAGTAGATATATTAAAAGTGCTAACTTTATTCCATCTTGAGCCGCCATCAAAACTCTTTTGTAATTTAAACTCAAATATCGACGAAGATATTAGTCGAGTGGTGATTGGCCTTTATGTATAGATCATACCGACATTAACTCGCATATAGATAGGCGGAGAACTAACTCTGCAAAATAATCCTGCAATATAGAACAAGATTAGAGAGTTAGTTTTTGTTTTAAAGAGCATATAAACGTAATAATCCCGAAAATTGTATTTCAATTTCAATACACATTAACCTTCTGGCGTACTTAAAGAAATTATTTAATTTAATTTAAAAAAAAAATGTAATTTAAATAAACTGATATCATCGCGAGGGAAAGTCTGCGAGAAACCGAAAAAGTAAGACCTTCAAACATTTAAGGCTCAAAAATGTATTCGTTTCTTTGTCATTTTTTCAAGTTCCAATGATGATATGGATAAATATGGTTGGTGATACATGTAAGTACTTGAAGCCGAATACTTTAACTTTTATAAAAAACTTATGCGACCTAAGACATGGACAAGCCTAAATCCGATATATGTAGTTTAAATGATTTTTTTTGTACAAATAACACTTACCTTACCTATACGTCATTGACCAGTTGAACATATTTTCTAACTGTTGCATCTCGGGCACTCGTTTCGATAAGGAAAAAGTATTTAATGGTGATTCGTCACTCAGGAAAATCCATCTTTGTTGTGGGTTCCTTTTTTCCAACTTTGGAAATTCTCCATGTTGTAAATGTATAACCACAGCGTCAGCTTCTTCCAAAGATTGGTCAGTTTTAGTGAATACACAATTCTTAACTGTGCATCCATCCAAAGAAGAATCTACTCTGAAATTATTTGATGTTTCGTTAAAATAGGTATGGAGTAAAAAAAGTATATGAAAAACATACTTCAACTTTGTTTATGCAGATAGTCATATTTCCAATACTCATAAAGGGATGTAAATTTATACCAAAAATATGACAAGATATACAATATTACACATAATATTAAATAGTTAATATTCTAACTTATGTCACCAATTCGGATAACATTGCTATTATTTTTATTAAGTAACTGTCTTGATATAATTATGTTAATTACATTTATAAAACACAAACCTTGAAGATCCAAAATTATACACGTGTCGGCTTTCTAACCAATCCCAATATTTCCAAATCAGTATAGTAAACGTTTTGTTTTGTCTAGATACTTTTGTGAATGTGTTTGTGTCGATATTTTTAAACAAGACTGATCCTAAATTTGAAGTTTTCCAAGCCTGTTAAATTAAATTTAATATATGTTGATTTTTTTATAAATTAGAGTCAACATCTTTTTTAGTACGATAATAAACATATAAAAATATTTGTTTAAGGCAATGAGGACTTCAATGTGACATGAAGTGATCTTCAAGTAGTTTTTTGTAATGGAAAATAATATAGAGACTAGATTAATATCTCGTTTCTATATTATCCTATTTCTATTCCTATTGGTTGCTAAACTAAACAGTCCTAAACTCTGCAGTATACTAATCATCTTGAGACGTTGTCCATCAGACTGGAACACAGTGACGCTGAACGTGACAGGGCAAAGGAACTGGAAATTATAGTATATTTTACCGGGCGGAGTCTGCAATAGAGTACAAAATACTTTTACTGAAATGCTTTTGCAGAATCACCTGCAGTTTCCATACATTTCATACTTTAACTACGAGCATTAGCTAGCAGATTGATACAATGATCTGCAATTAAATTACTACTTTATTGTTTTTGTGTCATCAATAAACCTATTCATTGGTATCTCTTAATATAGAAAGAAACGCTCGCTTGACCAACGCTTGCTTGAGAAACCACCTTGTTTTATATAAAAATCAAGATTTAGCCGGCGAACTTAAGTACTCGCATTTCAAGTTATATTTTACGTTTTTTTTTTTAATAAGGCACCATGAAAAGTAATACTCCAATTAAAAATATCTTTTTCAGGAAGATTTCACGGACGGGAATTCACTACTCAGTATCAATTTAGCCATCACTTCTCCATACACAATAATCCAGTGATAGTTACCTGTCTTTCATAATAAAATGAATTTACGATTTCTTGATGTGATTGCACTTCATACACTGAGTCATTTATATAATATAATCTATTTATACTTAAGATTCCTTGGTGAAAAACATTTCCGTAAATTAATAACGATATAGCACAAAATAGAACTAACGCGACGAATTTGTTAATAGCTAATATTTTACGAAAAACAAATCTAATTAGCACGTTCATTGCGTTTAACTGAATTCATGTTTACCGGCGTCTCCGTATAAATTAAATTCTAGCAAGCGTTTTATTAATCTACAGAATGTTAAGTGCAATTTTTAGTATCACTAGTTGTTGCTGGTAAAGGGAACGCGATACCGCCACCTGGTTCGGCAAGCCAATGGAAATTAGAAAAATCCATTAAGTGCCGACCTTTTAACGTAACGATAACAACTGTGACAACAATACGAATGCATCGCAATGAATAGTTACAACGGAACACTCAGGTGACTTCATTTTATGTGCGTCATATTTTTTATTTTCAAATGTAAGCATTTTCCCTAACCACGTTTCAACATCTAATTGTGTATTTAGTTTTGTATTTTTCATTAGATAATTTTAATTGGGATACTTGTACATATTTATACATTTTTTATCAGTACCGTTATCGGACACTTAAGTACATTTACGAGGTCTAATTTTTAGGTTATTTGAGAAAGAAAAATATAATAGGTACTACTATCATGGAGGTATAAAACTCATCTGAAATAAAATAATTCTTTACGAAATGTAAGATTAAAGTTAGTTATAATATTGATTTTATAGCAATAGTTTTAATACCGTACTTAAAATTTATGAGGCAATTTCGGCAAAATTTAATTAAAACTTGGTACACGTTTGGCGTAGAATTTTCTAATTATTATTTAGTGAATTAAATTTGACCATTATCTATTTATTGATTTCTTTGTCCTATATTAAGTGCGGTGTAAGTAGCAATGCATTTAATTTCAATAAAAGAGACGTAATAATATATTTTACTGCCATTAATAGATTCTCATTCTTAATAATATTGTTCAACGTTTGCTTTGGATTAAAATATGGTATTTTTCTTGTAGATTCCACCTGAGGTGGTACTACTGCATTACTAGTTATTCTACTGCCAAACAGTAGTGTGAAAATAGCACTGTTTTCCGGTTTGATAATTTTAGGGGTAGATATATGTACATACAACATTTTAAATCTCTGGGGAATGAGCGCAGTGCAGTGATACGTGCAGCACGTTCTGTGTGAAACTGTGTTGTTATGGGCAAGGGTATCACTTACCAAAAGGCTTCTTCATCTCATCATTTTAACTTTCAAAAAAATGTACACAAACAAAATTATTAAAAAAAGTAGAACTCGAATCAAATCAATTTATTTGTAACAAACATGGTTAAATTCCGTTGTTAAAAAAATAGAAATGTGTCGAACATGTTTCGCCACTTCTGGCACTACAGAATTGTATGAAGATTTAACAATTATTAATAACCCATTGTATCAATACTTAACTCGTATCTTAACATTCTATTATAAATTAAAACAATTAAATCGGTATTGTTTGTAGTAAGTTACAATCGCTTGTTTTTACCATTGAAAACGTTTGTTATTAAAACAATCTGTGAGTCTATTATTATTTTAGTTTTCATTCATTTGTGCTGGATATTGATTTTAATTGTTCCTTACAGTCTATTAATGTATAACTTAACTAGATTTGAAAAATGATTTCGTATTAAAGAAATCATAAGAAGATTATTTAAAACAAAGAGACTAACGACTTTTTACCGTATATTTTATATAGAAGATTATATTTTATATGAATGTAATTGTTTTTTTTTGACTCAACTTCTATAAGGACATTTCCATCAATTTATAAATACAAGTATTGGTTGTTTCTAACAGGAAAGGGGAAAAAGGTTCGTTTCATTGAGATAACGTCTAAAATATTTACAGTACGACGTTTACAAAAGAAAGTGGATACGTACATTTTTCAGTGTTCAAGTTTATTGTAGCGCAATTATCCATTGCAATGTTCATTTAGGGAGGTACGTGTAGTAATTGTCTGCTAATAGTAGTGTATTATTATTATTGTGTTTCAGTTTTAGATTAATATTTTTAGAAGAGAGGGTAAGGCAGGGCAGATTCAAAAGGAGTTTTGAGCTGTTACTCGTAAGTTTAAAACACTCATGTATAGTGGTGTCATTGGCAAGAATGTCGCTTACCATCAGACATCAATTGACTTACTCGTCTATCATCTTGTAAAATTAATAAAAGATGAGAATGTGGGAAAAGTGGATGATATGATATGAGGATAAAAATAGGAATATACAGCGTATTTATTTATTTTTTATAACTTTAAGACCATCACTTACCGGCCAAGGAAAAGTGGAATTAATATCAATGGCATTATCTGCCAGTTAACCTTTGGGTGCTGCGTAAATAATTAGGCAAGTGCACATGAAAATATTAATTGTAGGTAACTTTTAACAATAATTTATAACAATAGTGTACTTGTGACCGGAGCGGTGACAGATCACCGCTTTATAGAGCCGCATAGGCTAAAAGTATCAACGTCACTTTATAAACAAAAGAGGAGCATAACCAATGCTTGTATTCTTCCACTATGAATAATACCTGTCTCAAGCAACGCAAACTCTGAATGAAAAAAATATAGGTATTTCCTTCAATATTGGTAGTTTTATAAATATTCCACGGCTTATGTGGTAGGATTTAAATACGCATGCCGATTTGTATTGCAAATGGAGTTCGATTTAGATTAAAAATTTTAATACAGACATTAAATGGCTTCTCTACAAATTAACGTATACACAATGAATGCTGCTGGAATGAGTGAAATAATATTTTATTACCACCAATTAAGGTGAATATTTTGTAGAATTAGAACACGTACTTCTTAATGTTAAAAAAATTACTTAAGCCTTTGTTTTTATTACAATATTCATTTATATGTACCGTGAATATAACTTACACCAGAGCTTTATATATTTTCAGATATCATAAATGTTTTTGTTAAGTGGTAGGACTCTTGCAGAGTCCCACTTGGGCGGTACCACTGCATTGCCTGGTATTCTACCGCCAAGCAGTATTGTGTAAGCACTACTGTTTTCTGGTTTGAAGGGCAATGATGCTAGCGTAATTAGAGGCCAAAGAGATAAACCATCTTATATCTCCGGGCGATGAGCGCAGCACAGAGCCAAGCACGAGTTGTGTTGGTGGTGGTGTCACGCTTACTATTAGGCGCACGATTTGCTGGTCTCATCACTTTCTCTTAAAAAATTAGCATAAATGTGCAGCCTTAAAATTGAACGATATGATCTTATCCCGGTGGTGATTTTAAGACAAAAAGTTTGAAGATGATTAGCAATAAACTCTTGAAAGTCTTACGTCACGTCACTGAGCTCCAAAATATGTCTACCTAGAGTGACAAGCAATATTGAAAAAACTTCTTGAAGAGGAAACTACTGAGACTAGGCTTCTAAGATCCTTTATTTTGGTTGCAGTAAAAACCATTTCAATAGCAGGGCGGAGGGTGCTAGAAATTCAATTATTTGCTTAATGGACGTAGCCCTGGTATTACTCAATGCGGAGGTGGTTTATTATCAGAGCCATAGAACTTTAAGAACAGATAAGAAAATCACTAATAACAATTTGGAAGGGGAAATATGTTGGTTACAATGGAACATTAACGAGTTACCTGAAGTGAGAAAGGGACCTTAAAATCTGGTAACCTTAAAATCAGGATAACCTTAAAATCTGGTAACCTGTTTTATGATCAAGATAGCCACCAACAAGCTTAACGAGGTGTCAGATTTCTCGACCTTCATAAATTACATTGTCATCTAGGAAGATGAAAGGTAGGAACTCTTTTTCCATTTTTGTGAAGTCGGCTAAGTATGTACTAATATAATCCATAATACAACGATCCATATGGATACGCATGGATCATCTCACTTTTCAGGTAATCGTGTGATTAGCCTCTAACGCCTCACTTTTTAATGATATGTAAAGTGTAGGCCTATACCACTACTACACGCAAACAACATCTTAAGCAATAAAATTGTGATGTAGATAGTTGCATGACGTATAAACGTAAAACACACCGGCCATGGCTTAGGAAGACATATATGGAGACAGCAGGATTATGCATTCTTTAATGTCTTTTTTTGTGTTATTAGAGACTTAAACTGGAACCTGGCACGGAATGATATGAAATTGAAAGTGAACGAGTTGGAAAGCCTAGTAAACTCTATTCTGGTGGACGATATGTACAACAGGTTGGCGGAAGTTGGCTAGACAGTGGCTTCAGCGTAAGATTAGACTTCAAAAATTTTATATAAGCACTGGACCTTTAATATCAAAAGCATAGATCAGCACAATAATGATCCCGAAGATGTAGAATAATATATTCATAAAAATTGTCATTAATTTTCGCCGAGAGCTTTGGTAATGAGGAAGTACAAGAGATTCTATATAATGTCTATTGGTTGTATACATTAGTGACGAAACCCTTTGAAAGACAAGTTAGCAAAGTCATCAGACGCTTTGACATGTTTTATTTATTAATTAGACGATAATAGCGTTGTTGTAATCTTTGTAGGTAGAATTTCAGAACAAGAATTTAAAACAGTTTTAATCAACTGTAATTCGTAACCAAATGAGTTTTATTTTTATTCCTGTAGCCTGATATGAACATGTTTTCTCTTAATTGTAAGTTTACCATTGTTACCAATTTTTAATTACTTGAGCGCGCTCATTACCCGGTATATGACAGTTTATCGTTGTGCCCGCTAGTTATGTATTACTACTGCTTGGCGGCAGAATAACTGGCATACGGACTCTCCAAAAAGGTACTACTACTTTCGAGAACATTCCACATTATCATCTTCCTGCTCTTTTCTTAGGGTCTGACTGATACCACGGCATTGTCGGTTGCTCTGCCGCAAACCAGTAGTGTTTAAGCACTACTGTGTTCCAGTTTAAAGGGCAATGATGCTAGAGTAATTACAGGGCAAAGAGATAGACCATCTCATATCTCTGGGTGAGGAGCGCAGCACAGAGCCAAGCACGCTCTGTGTGGTCCTGTGTTGTTTTGCCATCAGGTGCACGACTTGCTAGTCTCGTCACTTTATCTCATAAAAAAAACACTGGGGATATGGATGTCCCATGGGGATAAGTATGTTTATATTTATAGTTCATACTGTAAGAACTTAAGAACGTTCCACATGTACGTTAAAAATCTAATGGATCATTAATGTCATTTGTTGAAATGTGTAGAAATTAATTTCAATCGAGTAAACTATGTTTTGATTAATTTCCGCCATTCATATACTGGTAACAATCCTAATTTCGCATCATTCATTTTAATTTACATATATAAAGTTACATGGTACTTTTGTTAATTGATTGGACATTTAGAATATCATTTGTTTATCATCTAAACCGCAGATAGTTTCTATTTTGAAAGAGTTGTTAATTTTAGACACTGATTACAAGATAAAACTATATAAAAATGGTGAAAATTAAAGCATAGTACATATATCTTTTGTATTAACATAAAATCACAAGCATAGAGTACAAAAGTAATGTGATAAACATTTTCTTGTAACGTGTTGGTATCAAGTGATTATTAATGGGAAATCCATTTTTGGGTATTGAGAAAAGGCTGCCCACAGGATAAGTATAATGGACCTTCATTTTAGTTAACTTTTTAATGTTATTGCAATACGATTTATGTGTTGAACCAAAATTTAAAGATGTATTTTATTTGATTAAAGTTTTTTTAAAGTGTAAATAATATATTAATAAAGCAATATAATAATTGATATATGTATAATATGTCAAAGAAAAAATCATATTGTATTTTGTATGTATGAAGTTGTATTAAAATCTTTTTTGTCGTATTGTTACTTAGTATCTGGGTGGTTTTAAAACAATTAAGTTTATGACATTTCGAAAAAAAAAAATCAAATTCCCGCTTTTTTCATATTTCAAATAAAGAAATTCGATACTTTTGAAGTTTTATTTCAAATAGAATTGCGGAATAAAATTAGAACGTTTATGGACCAAAAGTAGTGTCATTAAGAGTAGCAAAAAGTTGGTTCAAGTGTTTTCAGTACGAGATATAATGTTGCTTTAGTAGTTACAACGTAGCTGAAGAACTGGGGATTGGCATCAGTTTCGACCCATTTCAAAAAGTTCAGGTATACAAAAAATACTCGATATTTGGGTGCTGCTACAACAAACTCACTGAAAGAAACCCTAATGAATCAACCCTTTCTAAGTGGTAGGAGTCGTGCAGAGTTATACTGGGGTGGTACCATTGCCAGTTATTCAACCGCCAAATAGTAGTGTGTAAACACTGCTGTGTTCCGGTTTGAAGGACAATTATTCCACTGTTGTGACTTGGCGTGGTGATGGAACAGTTTAAATTTCTCGCAGTTTAAAGCTGAGCGGTGATAAGCGCAGCGCACGGCCAGCGGGTTCTGTCTGGTACTATGTTGTTATGGGCAAACGTGTTGCTTACCATTAGGCGCACGACTTGCTCGCCTCACCACTTTATGCAATAAAAAATCGTGTACTTATTTACGATTCTCTGTTAAAATATAATGAAGTCGACTTATTTTGATGAGATTGATCACTCGTGATATAAAGTGGATCATCAACGACAAGAACGTGAAAAAGATCATGGTCAAAGGCCAGTCAAGCTCCAAAGAATGTAGCAAAGAAGGCTTTTAACGCCGGGAAAACCAACGATTCAACTTTTTATTGCCAACAGTTGATGAAACTCCAGCATGAAATGGAGAATAAACGGCTTGAATTGAATAGAAAAGGTGCCATCTTGATAACGTCATATCACCCACATCTTTGATCACTCATCAAAAATTGAGAAAGTTTGGATGGAAAGCGTTAATGTATTCACCATGTGGTCCTGACCTTTCACCCTCAGACTTCGACCAGTTTCGGTCCCTTCAAAATGATAACGGTAGTGTTAGGTTAGGTTAGGTTAAGGTTAAGGGCCCCTCCGATGGGTTTCCGCCTTGTCGTGGCTTGGTTACCCACGGCGGCTGGCCAGAGGGGGTGCTCCGGGTGGGCTTTTAAAGCCTACTTTGGATGTGCCATAAGAAGAACTGTGGGGAGCAGGTTGAGAGTGATCCACGGACCACAGTTCCTGTTCTTCGCAGCCAGAATGTTAGTATTGCGAAGGCCGCTCTTCCTATCCTCGGCGACTAAGCGGGGTCGCAACGCTGATGCGGCATGGTGGGGCCGCGGGCGAAGAAGAGTGCCAGTATTAAGCGGCTGAAACGTGGAGAGCGGCGATGCCCAGGACCAGGTCCGCCACTGGGAAGCAGCACGCCAGCTATCAGTTCCCAAGGCCTCCGGTCATTGGACACGGAGGGTCCGGTAACTATTTAAAAACGGGCCGAGTAGGTGTGGACGCCCCGAGGAGGTGCTGCTTCGGCGGCCAGCGCTGTGGAGTCGCGAAATGTGCGAAAGCGTTCACGTGATCCCACCATTATGCTATCTGGATGGAACATCGTGTGGGTTTTAGTCGAGGCAGGTCTGATATAACCCGTTTTTGTCCCTGCGAGGGCGGGTATGCGTAGGCAATTCGCCCACGTAAATATAAAAAAGTTAGGTTGAGAGAGAAGGTCATCATTGTTTGATCGAAAGTAGAAAAATTTCTACTACAAAGGGATTATATCTATATAACAAGATGGCAACCAGTTATCGAACAAAATGGCACACACATATGTTAATGCTATAATTAAATGTAATCGAACTTTGAAAAAAAAAAAGAACTTTGAAAGAAAATGGAAAAGAAAGTTACCAAACAATTTTAATTTAACGCGGTTACAAATAAACTCCTTTCATCATAGCATTATTGTGGAGAAGATGAAATGCGGTCAACCTTGCAGAGTACCTTATTTAAAATTTAAATGTACGAAGTGGTTCCATTACGGCAATTTGACAGTGCCAGTAATACACATTTTAAATTATAAGGGTCATTTTAAATATCAAATAACATAGAAATATAACATTTTCTGTTACATTTATTTCGTTATTAACACTGAACTAATTAAATATAATATCTAATTCATGTAATATTTGAAGCAGATTTTATAATTAAATTAATAACTAAAAAAAATCAATGGTTGGGATACTTGCAAAACAACAATATAGGGCGTTTATAAATAAAGTAAGTAATTTTACAATAAAAATCCTTAAAATGTTTATTTCAAGGATTATATAAGGAAATATTTATTTGAGTTAAAAGTAGTTGTTGGGGTATTCTCTTGTTGCTTGATTTAGTGTATATCTCGTATCTGTATACAGTAGCAACTGCTAATAAATGGATATTATAAATCATATAATACTCTGAGGCACCCGCTGCGTAGCTTTGCGGTTTTGCTGCTTTTTATTTGTTCTAGTATTTAGGGGTAAAGTTTTAAGAAATAGTGTTTTAAATATTTTATGTTTGCTGTAGACAATATAAATTTTACATACAAGGTAAATGTAAGACATGATAAATAAAACGTTTTTATTTATGATGCTATTTATTTATGATTAAGGTATCGATACTGTCATTGTTTTTAATATTAATTTGTTGGTTTTTCCACACCTTTTAACAAATCATTTGATTATTTCCTTTTAAGAAGTACTTTAGAAATTATTCATAAAATGTGTGATTTTCCTTATCAAGCAAAGAAAATATATGTCTTGTTGAGAAGAGTGAAAGCAAACATTTTCTTATACATGCTATGGTTAAAAGTATACTTCCTTCATAGGGAATTTTGTCAAAGCTTATCAAGTTCGAAATAAGCAGAATCAAAGATATTTGTTGAGATATTTCACGCATATTGATTCAGGGAAATTTAGAAACTTGATAGTGATACGCATTGAACGGATAATAATGGATTTAAACTTAAGTAAGATATACAAAAAGAATATTTTAGAAAATGTTATCACATGATATTATATTAAAAAAATAATATTATCACATCAAATATTATTCCAGTCGTAAATTGTGTAAATTCCTAAACTGAATGAAAGATCCTTTCAAAAATAGGAATATTTAAATATAGAATACGCTGAATTTGAAGAGCTTTTCTTATATTTTGCTCTGGCGGTTGCACTTTACTATGGTTATAACAAATGATGTTTGTGTTGGTTTCGACTTTTTAATAATAAAGTAATGGGTGTTTTGCTTACTTATGAAGTTGTCGTTATACAATAATGGCCATTTGAAATTTGTGTATGATTTGGAAAGAGTTCTAAATTCGGATGAATTTTATTTTTAAAACATGGTATTCTTTTTTCCAATTAAGTCATTTGTTTATCGATTAGTATTTTATTTTGATCCCATTTTTTTCGTCAATATGGACATGTTTAAATATGAGTGGTAATGGAATACCGGTTAGCGTGGTAGCGATGCGGCGCAAATAGCTTGTTTCATAAAACACTTGTACAAAATGAATATTGCAAAGTAAATTTAAACGAGCTAATCCAACATATGTCGTCTTACTATTTATGTCACATATTGCACAATTTTGTACCGGTTAAACATTTTTAAGTTTACGCGTCGATAAAACCGGAACGGCGATTTCAGTTTAAATAATAAAGTATTACCGTTGCCAACAGTATAACAAACATACTAATGTAAAGTGAATAGTTCTCGGCGTGACAGAAAGAATGCTGGTATATTGGCGTGCACCGCAAGCAGATTACGCGACTACGAGCGTTATTTGCAACTAACAATTTAAATAAGCATAAGCTTTAATTTTTTTAAGTTTTGTTTTTATTTATTTTTACCAATTGGCGTGGTTCTGCTGTACGTGATATAGAAAAGTCTTTCCGTAAGAATTATGGCCCTGTTTATCAAAAACAATTTTCAGACAAGTTCTATTCAAGGTATATATATTTGGTTGAGCCGTGGTAGCTCAGTGTCCGGGCGCTCGCTTTTAATTCAATATACTCGAGCAACCTGAGTTCAAATCCCGTTG
>DWHR010000033.1:0-14719 GCA_018248075.1 Eurytides protesilaus protesilaus
AGTTAAAGGAATAATTTAGCACCTTTCAAAATTATTCCAAATCAAAGCACGGAAATTTTCTATTTAAGAAGTCAATCAGAATGATGGTTCTTTTTTACGAAATAAAATGACCAGACGAGCAAGACGTGCGCCTGATGATAAGCGTCACGCCTGCCCATAACAACACAGTACCACGCAGAGCTTGGCTCTGTGCTGCGTTCGTCACCCAGAGATATTAGATGGTCTGTTTCTTTGCCCTGTAATTTCACTGGCATCATTGCCCTTCAAACCGGAACACAGTAGTGCTTGCACGCTACTGCTAGGCGGCAGAATATATGGCAATGCAGTGGTACCGGCCCAGTCGGACTCGGCAAGAGTCTTATCACTTACAATTTTTTGAACCAATTACATGGTTTTAGATTTAATAATATTATTGGCCTTAAAAAATATTTTCGTTTACCAAGCGCACTATATGTATCTTGTGTTAATATTTGACGATAAGACAAAATGGTTATAATTTTAATATCGCATTATTCACGTATCGTTAAACAACGAAATGGATCAAATATTTAACAACGTATGAAATGACGAAAGAAACGCAAGTGAAAAACTCCGTGAACAAACACTTCGCTTGAATATTAAAAAACTTTTTTTATTATACGAAATTTTATATCCCGAAGATATCAAATGTAAACGAGAGAGAGTTCGACGTGTTTATTAATTTCTATACACACTGTTCAGTCATAAAAGTTGTCTGTAAAGTTATATTAAATACGGCATAACAACTTGAACAATTATCATATGCATATTACCGTGAAAATTGTAAATTAATACTTCAGTGATGTGGAAACTCAGAAAAGGATGAATAAATAAAGGTTTAAAAGGGAGTAGACACATGTGTTTCGACCAGACTAGCCACATAGGCCATCGAAGTGACAGTTTCTTGTAACGTATATAGAGATACCGTCAGCAAGACCTAAAGATACCAATTATATCTCTCTTTTTATAGGAGGTAAAGTGAGCATCAAGCCGTGCGCCTGATGGTAAGCATCACGCCTGCCCATAACAACATAGTATCAGAGACAAAGTGCCAGGCGCGGCGCTGCGCTTATCACCCAAAGATAAGATGGTCCTCTCGATCTCTTTACCCAGTAATTACGCTGGCATCATTTCCCATCAAACCTGAGCACAGTAGTGCTTACACGCTACTGTTTGGCAGCAGAATAACTGGCAATGCAGTGGACACTGCTAAAGAGTGCTACCACTTAACAAATTTCTGCGTGGGTCGAATCAAATTTCGATACAAATTAATGATTTTTAAAATGACGGTAGCCCGGGATTGACACTAACAGTGGGACATCCAACACTTTATGCCCATTCCGTATCCATCACTGCCGTTAAAGTCTTTAAACGTCAGTGAATTCAAAGTAAAAAGAAATGCGATAAAATCAGTAAATAGTTTAATTTTATAAACGTGTCTCTTGATATAGAAAAGACACAAACGGAATGAAAGGGTTTTGGAAATGTGAATTCTATAACCACACATACTCCTTTGTGCGATAAAATTGCTCGACATTATGAGTAGAACATAAGTTTTCTGAATTAACGTTTTTTACACTTGAAAATTGATATTTTGCCGGTTCACATGCTTACATATTACTAGTAAAGTACATAAATTCCGTTGGTACAGCACAAAATCTCGTTTAGCTAAGGCCCAGTGACTGTAATGTTATACTGAACATTCCCATTAGTATGCTAAAATGGGCGACGGTCAGCAGAAAAAGGGATCAGTCCAAATTATAAGCGTCTGATCGTTATACGACAAAAAAGTTTTATATTAACTAAAAGTTTGCTTAGAACAAACGCCTTTCAATGTAACAATAGATTAGTAACATTATTATAATTTAATTAGTTAGTTCTACCGACAATTTCAGTTCATTACCTAAGTAGTAGGAGTCTTGCAGACTCCAATTGGGGCAGTACCACTGCATTACCTGTTATTCTGCCGCCAAGCAGTTGAGTGTGCTACTGTATTCTGGATTGAGGGGCAATGATGCCAGCGTAATTAATAGGCAAAGACATAACTCCTTATATGTCTGGTTGATGAGCCCAGCACAGAGCCAAGCATGCTCTGTGCGTTATACTGTGTTGTTATAGGCAGGCATAAAGATTACCATTAGGCACACGACTTACTTTTCTGGTCACTTTATCTCGTAAATGAAATAAAATTAAAAAAAGATTGATGTTAAAATTTATCCTTACTAGTCCTAAAAATAAACTACAAAAATGTTTCGCTTTTAGTTTGTACTTCTTTCATGAAGCAACGAAGCTTTGAAGGAACCATGTTTTCAGTTTACATTTACTATGTGAGATATATTCAATAGAACATTACTAACTTGAAATACCATATTTTGTAACAATTCCCTAGTCGAGAGTGAACATACTTAGCTCACTGCTATTTGTTCCTTTTACAAAGGATTTATCATATATCATATTGACCACTTCCACACAATTTTGAAATAAACTTGTAACTCTAAATACAGCTTAATAAGACTTTGCAACGCAAATGAAAAATGAGGAACATAAGTATTTAAGTAGGATAAAGTATAAAGTAACTTTTACAAACTTGTACCACACGTCTCACATAAAGGATAAAATGGCTCCGGCAATTAAATAGAATTTTAATGAAACAAGCTATAGTGCTACGATCTCATGAATTAAACAGAAGTTTACTTGAACACAATCTCAATGGATAGAAGACAAATCCAAACATATGTACATACGTTCTACGTTTATAAACAGTAATATCAATGTCTTTTGTAAATATTTATCAACTTTTCTATCTATTTAAGACAAAATTAATAACATAAATTTGTTAGTATATCTTATCTTTATTAAGGTTGAAGTAGTCATGTATGAATAAAAGATATAAAAAACAAAGATTTTAAAGTTAGAAGGACCCTCTCGTAAAGTTCGCCCGGAGTAGTACCACTGTATTTCAGTTGTTCAACTACCAAGTTGTATTGTGTAAAACTCCTGTATCCGGTTTGAAGGCATCTTAATTTCATCTTAATGTCTGGGCAAGAAGATTCTGTGTGACTCTGTCTTATTATTGGCAGGCGATTCACTTATCATCATTATCATTTTATCTTCTAAAAGAAAGACAAAAAAACTTAAGACATATTATGCTTAAAGAAGACTGTACTACCAAATGATCTTTCAAAAACATGGTAAAGTGCTTTTAAGCTTCAAATTTTAATAGAAGTTTTCTTTCGCTAACTGCTTCGCCACATAATCTCTTTTCATGTACTTATTAGCAAAAGCCAGGAACAAACGCTGGTGCGTATCTCAAAGCAATCCACTAACTCTTACAATAAAGAGATTCACATTTTAATTGGACATTGTTCAGCTTATTTGTTTTACACATTACAAACGACGAAGTAAACAGTCTCATTATACATAACGTAGGATGGTAGTCTTGGCAATAAAAAATAAGTAATAAAGTACTGAATTCCGTTAACTATTTTTCATATAAATTAATAAAGACTATTAATAATATAGCAGAGTTAACAATATACTACAGAATGGAAATAGAAATAATATAGAAATAGTGCCAGATTTCTGATAAAAATGGTAAATAGAGCAAGATTTTTATGTTAGCTACGATAGTAACTTTATGTTTGTGGTAAAACTAGATTTTTTTTCACAAATGTTTCGATACAAGTGCCAGAGTTATGAGACTTGTTGTTTGTCCTTGAGAGTCCAATTTTCAAAGACAGAATTATTAAATAGCTTGTTTCCTTTGTTCTTACATTTTTGTGTTTAACAAAGCTACTTAAATTACAAAGTTAGCTCAACTGAGCTACCGGTATTTTTATCAGCTGGTAACGCGTCTTGTACGTCCTTGGATGGCATTTCCTAAGATAAGGTGAACCACTTTCCTTTTAAAACGAGATTTAAAGATCTGGTTAGGTTTATGTTATTAATATGAATTAAATAATTCTACTTGTAATTAGTCTATATCAAAGTATCAATAATTTCTTACTATTTGAAAGATATTATTTAATAGTTCGTAATTACGTTTCATAGCAGCCAATGACGAAGATGTTAAAATAAAAAGTAAACAAAAAATACCAAAAGGGTCTTTTAATTCATATTTTTCGTACCTTTTTATAAAACATAAAAAAAGGGTGTTAATGCTTGTGTTGTTTCCACTTTTTTATATATATTATAATTAATTTAGCCTATTTTATTTTATCTTTACAATCACTATTACTAATATACAGGCAGGCAGATCATTCCCCCTTAAAAAAAGGCAACAAATAACAAATACGAGTAAAGAATCTCAACAATCGATGATCAAAATAGAACCCGTAACCGTTATTTTAAAAATAAATTGCGTTGAAATCAAAAGATTTGTACATAAAAGAAAATGTTGTCCAAAAGCAGACGAAATGAAAAACAATCTTGTGTAATCCCGAAAACGTCAAGTTCGACCTATCCGGGGCAAATCTCAAAGGAGCCCGCGTAATAGGTACACTCGAATACAATCGCGTTATGAAAAACGGTGTGGGAGGCATCTTGCTTACAATTCGACTGATTTCATCGCTTCATTGATTTAAAACGAGTCACGGTAATATATTTAATCCTCCCTTTTTTCAATACAAAGATTTGGATGTTACATAAATACACATATACGTAGTGTGCTGATATGGTCATTTGAAGGCTACATATTTTAGAATAAATTCGGAACCCCTTTATTATTACTAATAAAGCTGGTAATGCTAATTAAGTAATGACTACTTTTAAATAATAAGTGTCAAACACCAAGATTTCGACTTCAAACAGTCCACCAAATTCATGGTATGGTCTGAGTATAATTATATAAATTAAAATTCTACAAGTCGTCTTAGATCTACCATTTCAACGTTTTAAAATTAAAAATATTGTATAAAGTCTGTTATGCAATTCTAAAGTTTAAGCCTGACCAAATGTGTGGAATAAAGTTAATTCAGTCGTAAATATGATAACTATTATTCATTTTAAAAGCAACTGTTGAGATTCTCACCGACTCTTTAAGTAGAACTGAGTAACTACACAGATTAATTTCATTGACTTATAAAATTTAGAATCGACGATTGTTTTTATAATTGCCTGAATAGCTGAATAAATATATATGGATTTCATTTAAATGTGCCAACACGAGTCTCGGACATTACATTGGTTTCAAGGACTTCCTCAAATAATATCTCATTTTAAGTGCTTTGTCCACGCTAGATCTTAATTACTTAATTACTTATCAGTTACTTAGACACAGTGGATTTGGGGGCGGGCTCAATCCGATAAGAATAAGGCTTAGTTCGTTATTTAGAAATGAAAATAGACTTAAAACCAAATAAATATTAAATCACTAATATTTAAAAACAACTAATAAAAATCTTATGAATTTTCAATCGATTCATTAAATTTATTAAATACAAGACAATAATGAACACATTCATGTACATACATATGTGAATATGCTTGAATAGCATTATGCCAATGCATTTATTATATTTAATGCTAATATATAAAAGTGTAATACCTAATGTTATCCCATTCTGTTTTGAATTTCGAACCCTTCACAGTGTTGATGGTCACGGACGGATCGGTGGTCCCGTAAGTAAGTAAGCAAGCAACATTCATAAAAACAATTTCATTTTGTAATTACCTCAAAAGGTAACGTTTAGAATAATAGCAACGCCATTTTCATAATTACCGAAGGCCTAAACGGAACGTGGGCCATAAACTTAGCACCAAGAGCGCTGCAATTATCCTCAGCGCACCTGCTGCACGAGACAGATTAAAGATGGCGACAATTTATTGGCGGGCGTACTTGCACCTTCACTCCGTCTAGTTGGAACTTAACTTAAATTCTCATATCAATTACATAAGTTATGGTTTAAACGTTTAAAATATTCATCTGTAAGCGGTAGGACTCTTGGAGAGTCCGACTGGGGCGGTACTACTGCATTGCCAGATATTCTACCGCCAAGTAGTTGTGTTTAATCACTACTGTGTTCTGGTCTGAAGGACAATGATGCCAGCATGATTATATGGCAAAGAGATACACCTTCTGTAACCGGGTAACAAGCGCAGGACAGAGCTAAGCGCATTCTATGTGGTCCTGTGTTGTTATGGACAGGCGTGACGCTTACCACCAGGCTCACGACTTGCTCGTCTCGTCACTTTATCTCTTAAAAAAAACGTTTAAAATAATTCGGAGGTGACAGCTGTCCTTACCACTATTTATTACAGAGATTAAGCGAAGAGAGAAGTAAGTTGTGCGCTTGATGGTTAGCGTCATGCCAGCTCATAATAACACAGTACAGTACGTTGCGCTCATCACTCAGTAATATAAGATGGTCTATCTATTTGCCTAGTAATTACGCTAGCATCATTACCCTTCAGACCGGAGCACGGTAGGTCTTTCACACTACTGCTTGGCGGCAGAATATCTGACTATGCAGTGGTACCGCCACATTCAGACTCCGCAAGAATCCTACCACTTAAATATATGAGCATCACAATGCTCATATGTGGCAAAGACATATTAGCTCCGCTTTACTTAGTTTTGAAGATAATTCGAATATGGACGAACACACAGGATTGTTTCCTGCTACGTTTACCGCGTAGCCAAAGCGGGTTTTACACGCTTGGCTGTGCTTCTGTGATGGATGTGCTTCATTAGAGCACGGTGAGGCTTACTGCGCGTAGCAGTACCACCCCCTACGCTTTAATTATTTCGCCAGATATTGAGATACGTACATGCTGTATGGAAGATCTAGTTTAGTTGTCATGCTAAACTTTTTACAATTAAATAACGACACGCATAGTTTATTTAAGAAATTATAATTAATGATTGCAAAATACAAAAGTAGGTAATAAGATGATTTCCTGTAAATAATACGCTTTGTTAAAATAAAACCAATTTACAGATTTTATCGCGTTTTATTTAACTCCCCACTTTTCGAATACTTTACAGTGTCCACAGTCACGGGACAAACTTATTTAAGTTCTTCTCGTTTTATTTTTTTTTAATAATTATTCTTATAAATACCATGTTTATACATATTGATATGATCGTGGAATTTTGTCGCTATTGACAAGACATTATCTTAAAAACTTTAAATTATTTTTTTAAGTATTAGTAGTAAATAGTATTTGTAAACTTTTTATTTGACCGTGAATAATTTTACTCTGAAAAAAAGATCTCTAAAATAGTAAATAAATGATGCATTACTTTGCACTTGTAAAAGTACTACTTACAGCTGTTATCGAAATCTAGAAATTAATACCACCTATATGTCACATACTGATATCTAAAAAGGTAAAGAAGTTATTGTCTTGTAACCAAAAAGACGCTGACAATTACTCTTACAAAATGAAACACTTTATTTCGCTATAGAACTCCTCCGAAGCTTCATTTCAACTTTATCGTCTGACGAAGTTTTAGAACTCATTTATTACGTTGTTAACTGTCTTTGGCTTACCGAAAGTTGACCCTTTATCTAATAGAGAGTGAAAAACTAGGTTAATTTAACAATGAATAATGTATTTTCGTTTTTGTCTTAATTAATTTCTCATTTTAGTCATCTAGAATGAAAGACATAATTTATTGTTTCTGATTTATGTTTTGCTAGCAAGACTCATTTACAAGTCAAGCAAGTTGGACTTCTGATAGTAAGTTATATATGGACTGGCATAAATTAAAACTTAATGTTTCGAAGTTACTCAACAGATCATTACTCTGCTTGATTGTGTCCCGCGCTCATTACCCGATGATATACCGTGAATAAATCTCTATGCTCAGTGATTTCTCATAAGTAAAATATTGCCCTTCAAATAAGAACACGGGAATTCTTGCACACTCAGTATTACACTAATAGTTTATTTATCAAATATTATTTTCTTCAACACTGCAAAATGACCATAAAAATAGAAATACAGATATAAAATATTTTAATGCATGATTAAAGCCCTTGAAGTGAATTCTAAATTGATATTTAGAATTCACTTCAAGGGCTTTAATCATCTTAAATATATTAATTAAAACCTTGCCTTGAGAATCGTATCTACGCACAAACCGTTTCTTTATTTAGATATTTTTCCTGAAACTTCTCTTAGTATTCATTATTAACTGCGGCTGCGTGATATATACTTATATGTGTATGTCCGTAGTATATTAAAGCGCCCAATTAAATATCTAATACAGAACGAGCACTCTACAAAATGATTTCTTATTGAAATACCCTTAGAGGGATCCACATACCGAGATAAAAGCTTGTCCCAGGCAACAAAAGGTCCCTACTCGTAGACCGCAAAAATTACTCAAATTAAATCCGCGCAACTTTACATTTCACATAAAAGTACCAGACCGAGTGGTCCCTACTCAAACAAATTACAGATGATAACGAAATTCATTTGAATCTACATACAGAACGTTAATATTTTAGGTACGTTACAATTTACGAACAGGAACTGTGATATCTAAACCTAAGGAAGTTCGAAAAGCAAATTTGCCTCTACAGAAACTTCTAACTACAGTTTCTAATCACTTAGAATATAATCAAGCTTTGGTGTGATCACAGCTTGGTAACTGATGACAGGCAGGTTAATTTCTTAGTATAATACGTTCATATTTTTTTCAGTCTCGGAAACAGAACCTAATATTTTAAAATATTTAAAAGTTACTACCATAACGTGTTGCTAATAAAAATCAGTAGGCGCAACATTTTTATCAATTTAAATTATAATATAAATTTTATGTATATACAGAGGCGTCTATAGCCCATATAGCGCCCGTGTGCAGTCATTACCCTAGCGCCCTCTAGTAAGCGCGCGGTCAAATTGGAATAAGTACAAATGTTAACATTTCAATATCAATGGCGCCCCGTAACATCGCTGCGCCCGTGCGCAATGCACACCCTGCACCATAGGTAAAGCTGCCTCTGTGTATATATGTATGTATTAATCACTACTACAGTCCTAGACCATCACTGCTTATAAGGATTAAGAGACGATATTTCAAATGAACTTTGATAAACGATGTCTTGTACTATGTAAGCAAATAATAACATTTATTAGAAATGTCGCGATAGTGCGAACTGCATGAAAGAAAGCATAAACAAAACTGAGGAGGCATTTATTGGTCACTATAACGAAATGTATACCCTTATTTTAAGGGCTTTTAAATGATTTTACGAACTTGATATCAACAAGCGGTTATGTTTAACAATTATTATACGACCGAGATTTCAAAGATATTCAATTTCACCAAGCTGAATCGTAAACAGTGTACGTACAGGATGTTTCCACGCATGATTGCAACTTTAGAAACCTTTGGTTTTTTGAAACCTCGTTAATTTTGAAAACCGAAGTTGCACACAGAACCTCAGAGGGGACTTATATTACCAGCAAGTGAACAGACCAGAGAACAATTTTTCACCAAATCAATTTAATATTCAAGAGAACTCTTAAATAATCCTCATAAATTGCAATACTTTGTTTTGGAAATAACTATCTACGATACATATATTCTAACTAGAAATACCATCTGATTGCATTGTATTTGTTTGAATACAAAATGCTATAGAAATTGGTTAAGAGAAACAAATTATTTTATACATAAGTAATTTACTAAAAATATCGGCACTGTTTCCAATTTTACCGTTCCATCCAAGCCCCATCAGTTCTGTCAACGTTGAAAGCATTTTAATCCGATCCGCAACATAAACTTGACAACGTAACGAAAGGCTGCAGACGGTTTTAGTACGTAGTTATGAGATCAAATCGTCTGGAAACTCGACCCTGGCCTTTAGAGGACCACATAAGATGGGGATCTACAGAGAGCCTAATGGAATTTGCGGTTTAGATTGTTTAAAATTTTATGCGATAAAATTTGAACTCTGCATTAGAACCATTGTAGAGGCGTTTTAAAAATTAATTCGAAACACATCACCTTGTGCGATGTAAAGCGTTTTAAATTGGCGTCTCAAATAAAAAAAGAAAATCAACGCAAAGAAAGATCATTGAACTGATACATTTGCTGAAGAAAAAGTTTAAAATTTTATGCGATAAAATTTGCACTCTGTATTAGAACCATTGTAGAGGCATTTTGAAAATTAATTCGAAACACATCACCTCGTGCTATGTAAAGCGTTTTAAATTGGCGTCTGAAATAAAAAGAGAAAATCAACGCAAAGAAACATCATCGACCTGATGCATATCAATGTGAAAACAATAACAAAAATTTCTTCAGCAAATGTATCAGTTCATGTGCATATTAAATCCTTAATTATATTGGAAACAATGTGTTGTAGTATAAATATGTACGCAGTACTAACTGTACTACTGTACGCAAAAATTATTTTCTTAGCCTTTTAATGTCAAATCAATTCGGCTGATTTTATGATGTGTATTAAATAATATTTCAACAATTTTCAAACAATTTTGATGATTTTTATTGTACGGGGTTTACTGCAAGTTATCCTCAATGTTGTTGGCCTCAAATAAATTGTATTGTTATTGTACCTTGACATTGTTATTGTAACTTAACATCGAAGATACAGCAGGGAACTCCGAAAATCGGGTTGGAAATATATATTGATAGTATTGTTAGATTTATTTCAAGACGGTTGTCATGTTTTTTGTCAAATTTTCTCCTTTTTTATTTCAAGTACTATATTTATTTATTTTTAAACAAGAAGAATTACATAAGAATTACAGTTTTAAATAATATAAAAACAATGTAGAACAATTTTTACTAATAACCAAAGAAGTCGGTAATGTAGTGCAAGGAGTTTCAATATGTACATGGATCTTATATATTGGTTATAGATATGTTTTGAAAAATAATACATGTACAAAGATTATTGTGATCAAACGTGTATCTTAAATAAATATGTCACTAAAATGAGAATCCAACGACACGCGTGGCTTAATATTGTGTCCAAACCGGCTCTGAATCTACACAACAACACGCCACACGTGATGATTATAAAGTTCGAATAATATGCGACATAAGCATCAGACATACCTCATCAGTTTACCAATAGAATTAAACGATTGGCATAAACTTCAAAAATAAAATTTTCTACTAATTCAAATCAAATCAAAATATCTTTATTCTAATAGGCCTATACAAGTACTTTCGAATTGTCGTTTTTAAATGTTAGTATGTGTGGAAGCTATATATAATTTAAAGTAAACTCTTCCCTATGACTTGACATTAATAGACATCCCTAAAAAAACCGTTAAATTTTAATAGCAATATAGTTTGAAACAATATTTTGTGTTCAATTTATTTACGCATTTACTTAGTTATCAACGGGTCTTAGAAATACTACCTCCGGAGATTTTCAACGTATCTTTTATCATCACTTTTGCTATTGATTTATTGACTGCTAGTGGCATTCAAAATTTTATCAAGGATTGATAGTTCAGCATTTATTATTCCAATAACCACAAGTGTTTTTTTCTTGTTTTTTTACGCGATGAGGTAACGTGTCGTGCGCCTGATGGTAAGCATTGCGTTTGCCAATAACAAAGCCAAGCACGTTCGTTACCCAGTGATATAACATGGTTTACCTCTTTGCTCATTTGTTTGTTCAATCGTTCGTTCGGTTGTTTATTCATTTGTTAATTAATTCTTTCATTATCTACTACAGGGACAAAGTAAACAACATTATGAATAAAAATTAAACATTTGTACAAAATTGTAAGTATTATAAGTTTCACAATCACAGGTGCAATCGACAATTGATACACAAAATGAATAGGACAAAAATAAAATGGAAATTTTTATTATTTTATATACTCGTATATATAGATATATATATAGGAATCTATAGATTCGTATAATATAAAATAATAAAAATATAATAAATAATAATATAAAATAATAAATATTTGTTTTATTTAACACAATTCTCACCCAAAACCGACGCGTATTTTTATCTTTTTGTTATTTTATGTTGTCTATTTCGCCTTGTAAATTTGATTCTCTTTAATGTTTTTTTAAAGTGACGAGACAAGCAAGGCGTGCGCCTGATGGTAAGCGTCATGTCTGTCAGTAACAACACAGTACCTCACAGCGCATCTGCTTGGCTTTTTACTACGCTCGTCACCCAGAGATATAAGATCGTCTATTTCTTTGCCCTCTTTGGTATCTTTGGTATCTTTGCCCTTCAAACCGAAACACAGTATTGCTTACCACTACTTGGCGGCAGAATATCTGGCAATGTAGTGGTACCGCCGCAGTCCGACTCTGCAAGAGTCCTAGCACTTAGAGTGTAAATGTTCTGTGTTTACCATTACCTTGAAAATTACAAGGTAATTATTAATAAGGTAAATATTATTAATCGCCCCATGATAACATTCACAAGAACAGTCACCATAACAGCCGCTGAAAGTTTTATTAAAATCAACTGGTGATAAACAATCAAATCAAATCAAAGTTTATTCAAATAGGACTATACAAGCACTTTCTAAAAGTAATTTTTACACGTTAGTTCGCGAGGAAGCTACCACCGGCTCTAAATGCAGTTCTGCTGAGAAGTACCGACAAGAAACTCAACAGTTGCTCTTTTAAAATACTGTTCAATATTCAATAATACAAAAGATTAGCTATCCCACATACGAGTCAATTAACAGTGTAATAAACTATAATAAACTCTTGGACAGTGTAATAAGCAATTGACATAATATACGCCAGTCTTCCATGAACACGCCATTGTTCAACACAACGCCATTAAATATGCATAGCAGAGCATTATTTAACAACACAAAGGGGGTTTAGCAGACGTCGAAGTTCATATTAACCAAATAAACCAGTAAGAGCGCTTCCACCAGATCATCAAATAAACTTCTGTTACTACCTACTTGATTAAACGGTAATTTTGCAACGTTCCGTATTTATATAATATTAAGCTGGTTAATCAAAGCGTTTTCGTTTATTTCAGTCAATATTTAAGTTTTAACTTGCTTACAATGCACGTCTACTGTTTTTGTCCAGCACTTCAGTATATGTATGTATTTTCAAACAGAACAATTCAAATTATATCAAATATAAAAATAAATGGGTGTCTTTCAATGTACTCTTACGTCAATATGATATAAATTGGCTTCGTCAACTATAAAGTGATAACCCATACCCAACCTATAACATTTCGCTTTATCAAATAGAAAAAAATATATCAGTTTTACTACTATATATACCCTATATGTCTGTCCCGTGACCTTGGACTCTGTAAGTTATTCAGAAAGTGGGGAATTTCAAATCGAATAAAACTAGAATTTTGCTAAATGGTAGGACTCTTGCAGAGTTCGACTGGGGCGGTACCACTCCATTGCCAGATATTCTGCCGCTCAGCAGTAGTGTGTAAGCACTACTGTGTGGCGGTTTGAAGGCAATGATGCCAGTGAAATTAAAGGGCAAAGAGATAGACCATCTAATATCTCTGGGTGACGAGCGCAGCACAGAGCCAAGCACGCTCTGCATGGTAATGTGTTGTTATGGGCAGGCGTGACGCTTACCATCAGACGCACGACTTGCTCGTCTCGTCGCACGAGTTGCTTATCTCGTAAATAAAATTATTGCAGCTGGTCAATATCAAATTGAACGAAACATGTCCAACTTTAAATCCTTTAATATTCCCCGCTGCCTCTTTCGTAATGAAGTAGCGGCCTTAAGGAGACAGCTGGCCTATCATAGTCTTTGAATGCCACGCCGGAC
The DNA here is from genome assembly GCA_018248075.1 of Eurytides protesilaus protesilaus. Taxonomy (NCBI): domain Eukaryota; kingdom Metazoa; phylum Arthropoda; class Insecta; order Lepidoptera; family Papilionidae; genus Eurytides; species Eurytides protesilaus. Next base: position 13,754 of record DWHR010000033.1, read on the forward strand.
GCAATATAGCAATCTTTGGATTTCATTTACGCCTACCTAAGCGCTCATGTTTGATAATAGGAAAGTTAGAGGTATTTTTATACTAAAAATAACACGTGTTCATAGTTTAAAATACATTTTACATGTGAAATTCTATCGAAATTATATCAGCAGTCACTCCGTTAGCCTAATTCCAATATCATCACTCGGACACTTTTAACACAATGATGAATATTTCTACTTAACACCAGCACTTAGCGATTCAGAGTAAAGTCACAACTTGTAACTACACTTAAACACTATCTTCACTTTCCGTTTGCTTCCGACTAAGCGACACTACACGGCCATCGTTAAAATAGGAGCAAACCGTACGACATTAGTTGCAAAAGATAATAAATAGAGTTCGATGTGACTACTGTACTATTGACACTAATTACATGGGTATTTTTCATACATACGTTCATATATATACACATTATTAATATTTAGCAAGAGACGAAATCTGTACATTAATACGTTTTAGTCATTCGGACACCTCTAATGTTCAGATTTGGGCCCCCTACTATTTAGTGTATTTACTAATGACTTATAACCTGACGACTAAAAATATATCATTTGATTAACGATTTTTCAGATTGAACTGAATTGCAATAAGATACAGATACTTATATTTACATAAAGAAATATCATAAGGTATTTTATAATATCTTTTACTAATCCGATAAATAAGGATAACTTCTATTATTTAAATAAAAATATGATTTTAGAACGGTGAAACTTCATTAAAGAACAAGCAGTTCTTTATTGAAGTTTCTTAAATGGACAGTACAAACACACTGCCAATCATTTTTATAAAATTTTTTTAGAGCGAATAAAGATTTGAAATCGCCGAATAACATTGTTTATTTATGCTTTCTCATAATTCGTAGCATTTTAAGATATTCGTCTGTGGTTTGCTTAAGAATAAAAAAGTCATCTTAAGGTTAA
>DWHR010000034.1:0-14671 GCA_018248075.1 Eurytides protesilaus protesilaus
AAATATTCCTAAATTAAGGGCTATTAAAGTTCACTTAGTAATAAAATTGTTGATAAATAACGTGTAGTCCTTTTATAAAGGAAAAAAGCTTTAGAGTTTTATTTAGTAACTACTTCAGTAGCCTCGCGTCTATTCCAGATATTTAAATTGACAGAACGGCTAACACTTCAAGTTGTATTAATCAAAAATGCGATCTCGGAAAAATGAGTAAATTACGCCTTTCATTAATTATTATTTACACATTAACACAAGCTACATTAAATTCGCTAAATAACGTTAAACAGGATTTTTATAACAGAAAACAATGTATATTTTTTATAACAGATTCAATATAATATGAATACCATGATTTACGTATTTTTACCAAATCGAAAGCAAGCTAACCTACGAGTATATATGTGCAATCGATAGCAATTGGATTTTTTTAGCGAGCGGAGCAGTTTACTCAGATTCTGTATATAATAAACTTACTACAATATTTATATTGCAAAGGACTGTAGAGCAACACGGGTATGTAAAATATTTATAGACATTAAAGATAGAAATATAATATTATGTAGTAAATTTCAGTTCATTTTGTTCGTAAAATTTCAGTTCATTTTTTTCGTAAAATTTCAGCCACTATGATATGAAATCATGTCATAATATGAAACCCACTAATAGAAATTGTCAAAACAATGAATTTTTTTTCTCATAAAATGAGGCGTGGTTTTCGTCTGTTCTACGAAGTTATTGAGGATTTTACCTTAAATTTGGCACTGTTTGGTTTTCAATACCTATTAGACAAGAAATGCACTAGAATCGAGAGGTAAACATATTTCTATTTACTTATTATTACTTGATTCAATGGAATTACGTTTTAACATAAAATTTAATGTAACTCTTTTATTTAATATTCGGTGAACTTACAAGATATAACTTAAGTTCTGCTTGTTGGGAACAGTGGTCTGCAGCATCATATCATGCTCATATTTTAAAGGTGAAGTTTTAGAAGAGAGCAGTGAAGAACCAATAGATCTACATTATGCCGAAATTTCCTCTTCGGCCTGAAAAGTAAGCTGACAATTACGTCAAAAGTTTGTGTTATTTTTTTAGAAGATAGAATGACGAGACGAACAAGTCGTGAGCCTGATGTTAAGCTACATGTATGCAAATAATAATAGACATCATTATATAACTGACACTCAAAAACTCTTTGACTCTACGCTGCGTCCATCGCTCAAAGGTTTATAACGTTTTTTTTTACGTCTTTCCCCCGACATGGGAGATCGGGGACCTTATTTATCTGTTATTTTCAGGGTTTTTCTTACCTTGCATTTTTTGTTTTATTATATCTATTTTCTTTGCTCTGCTTACAATTTTCTCTATTTCTAAAATTACAGTTGTAACTTACATAACTTTCCTGCGCTCTACATTTCTTTTCTTACTTTCTACTTTACACCATTTTCTTATATTTAATTTTTATTTCTTTTAGCCTTACATTACTGTTTTACCTTATATCTACTCTTCTTGCTTTAACTATCCATAACAGTTCTTGTACTATTATACTTCCACTTTTACTTTCTATTTTACTTATGTCCTAGTTTTATGGCTACATTGATACATTTTATTTGCACTTAATTTTACTTTTTAAGTTTGTCTTCCTTGCTTATATGTACATTTAGTTTAGGGGTTATTTCTATTAATTGCTTACTATTTACATAATTCATTTGACATTTAAATTGTTTTATCTACTTTTTACTTTTACCTCTGTTTTCAGTATTGTGCATGATGTATAAACACTAATTGTATAGTGTCAATATCTTACTTACTGTTTTAGCCGATATATATTTACAAAAGAGTTTTATGAGTATTTCTCTGTTCTCTTTCTGTTCCATTATGTTTTTGATATTCTCCTGTGTTACACGTTGTTTCATCTGTATCTCTATCTGGCTCCTCTCCGCGCCATATAACGGACACTCAGTTATATGGTCGATTATTGTCTCTCTGTTGTTAGGGTCGCATATGCAGCAGGGACTTTCCTTATTATGTAGATAGTCAGAATATCCCCCGTGTCAAGTTAGTATCTGCACCGCGACGTTTTCTAGCTCCATCTTTCGCACTATAGGGTAAGCCCTGATGGCGTCCGGGAAGAAAATCTTTGTGGTGGTAGCCGTGGTCTGCTTCTTGTACCTGCGACTTCATTCGTCAAGCGATTATAATCGGATCTGCCGCTTGACGAATGAAATGGGGCATACTTCAAAATATGGCTTTCTTTTAGTCGCGATTGTGGCTTGTTTTGCGAGTTCGTCTGCTCTTTCGTTCCCCTCCATCCCTGCGTGTGCTTTAACCCAGTACAAGTATATGACTTATTGTGATCTAAGCTTTAGAGATATTTTATCTGGATTTATAATGAATAAATATAAAGGTTTATAACGTTATATCACCCTCGAGGGATCCCCTCCCCCGAGTACTCTGAGAGACCAGAGGCCATGGGAGCCGATCCGCCACCTCCAAGAATGCGTCCAAAACAATGGGCTTTCCAGCCCCCAGTGGCGGATCTGGTCTTTGGCTCCGCCGTTTGCCACGTTGTCGTGGTGAATAAGGAGAACGACGCACTGCAGTACCTGCACTATTCGTTTTTTCCCCTACAACTCCACCACGCCGCATCAGCGGTGCGGTCCTGCTCAGTAATGGAGGATAGGGAGAGCGGTCTACGAAATACCGAAATTCTTCACTCGCCGCGACTCCATCTTGGCTGCGAAAGAGCTTTTTTCAAGGTGCAACCAAAGTGGGCTTTAAGAGCCCACAAAAAATGGTTGTCAAAAAAATCTTTGATAGCAGAGAATGGCGAAAACTTCATCAATATGGAGTCGGGAGTTCAGCAGTAATTTACAAAAATATTTTACGGATTAACAGTTTTGGAAAATTTTATTATAAAATTTTAATACTAGGAATAAAAACTTAGTTCGAATTTATACCGTCTACTTTCTTGTTGCAGAGTCGTCTATAAACATTCTCAACGGCGAAATCATCAGTGCATCATTGAATCAGGCTTATCTGAAAATACTTTATGAATAAAATGATTTGATTGCTAAATAATTTTGTGTGTAGTTTTAACATGACTTGTTTTCGGTACTTCCATCTAGCGATCTTTCTTAAAATCTCGCCTTGTTTGATTCCTTGAAAAGCCATCCAAACACACTTACTTATAGGGAAGATGAGTACCAAAATATGCACATCCTAACTAATAACCATTATATTCTCTTTTACCTTATGTTAATCATTATAATATTAAGTAGGGATAAAATAAAATCAAGATATAGTTCTTTTAATGTATTTTATTATGTCAAACAATTCGTATATTCATTAACACATATAATGGGATCAAATTTCTAAAATCTAGAATTAAGGAAGATAACTATGCTGAAAAGTGGAAAAGCTGTTCTCTTTTTCAAAATGTGATTTGAAGTGAAGGTGAGTTTAAAAATTACGAACTCTAGTGCTTGAGGTATGTATAATCCTTAACAAACGATTTAAATTGGTCTTACAATGCCAACGCAAATAATTAACAATTATTTATGTAACTCGTTTTATATAGTGTAATTAATGGCATACCAAAAACACTCGTGTTTTAGATTTTTGTGTTATAATATTTTTTTTTTGCTTGTGTAATATTCCATCGTTTATTTGTTTAGTATTAGGCACCATAACCTGTGGAGTAGGTACAACATTATGAACAAAATGATATTTCATATGAATATTATATCTGTCAAAAATGGTAAGACAAAATTAACACCCCGAATCGGTTTTATATTTATCTTCATTTATAACCTATTCAGGTTTGTATTTCTGAAAAAAACTGTTGCTTATATTATTTTTGAAGTATATATTTTTTTATATATGTACAAAAATTTCATTTTACGTTTGTTAACATTAAATTACATTATATTTGTGAATTAATAAAATGTTGAAGACCTTTTTTTGAGTGACGAAATTTTAAATTCAAGCAATCGAATATTAATTTTCTAATATTAATTTACCTCAAGATGAAATAAAAAACTATCTCGATTAAGCTCAAGATAGAGAAGCCAATGAAAAGTCCCATAATGCCTCCGCAGTGCGCGAGGAACTCTACAGTGGCGTAAAGCTCTGACCGCCGCCACGAAATCGATTTTTCTTTCGCGAAGTTAATCGTTAAACCAGATGGCTGAAGCCTGTAAATTGTAAATATATGTAATAATACTAAAATAGAAAACTGTAATTGGCTTTCACAGCCTATAGTGTGTACGAAGTATGGTGAAGTACGTCAGCTTGTATTGAAAAAAGTATATATTATTGCAGATACTTTGTCATAAAAGTATATAAGTTTTTTTACATTTTGGGGAAGGGATCTTCGAAAGATACCTTTCCTCTCGGGGAAAGAAAAATTATGTGGGGTTTATACCCACACATACACCCTCGGTTCCCCTCAACACAACTGCCTTTTCAATAAACATCAGTAGTCGCGTACATTTTATTTTATAGAACACATTATAATTAAAATACAGCTACAATAGAAACATCTTGCCATATCTAATCTCAACTTTACTTTCTTTATTCTCTTTGCATCTTATATCGCCTGTACCAAGGGGAGTGTTCCGAGGAATTGTTCGGATTTATACCCGCTGCTAGGTTTTGCCTTCGAACCACGTGACATACCGGTAGGTACCATCCATACCACCTGGATGGCTGGAAATCAAGTCCCGTGCGCTTTTCACGCTATTTCCTTCCACGCACCACCATCTTGGGGAATTGGTCATCGCCAGCGGTATTTCTGGATTGATACGACTTAGGGACCTTTAAGAAGAGAGCCTATTTCCACCTTAAAGGCCGGCAACGTATTTGCTAGTCCCTTGACGTGGCGAATGTCCATGGGCGGCGATGATCACTTACCACCAGGTGAATCGCCTGCTCGTTTGCCTCCCTACCCCATAAAAAATCGAACGAAGGCCCATAAGGAACACTAATTTTTAGAGTAGTATCTCATGATAATCTTACATACATAATTCGACAAGCGACCTCGCTGCGTCACTACGCCTTCGTTGTAGGGTCAATTTAGGCCCTGTAAAACAGCTTTTTTATGGGTTTGTTATCCCGACGAAGCTTTATATATGTAGTCCCTAGGACTGAAACCGCAATCATTTTAACGATGTTAAACTCCAAGGCCTTTTGGCAGACTTTTCGTTTGTACCGGAGAAATCGAGCTGCTACAGTATAATTATACTCAATTTAAAAAATGTGCTTCCCGATATACACAGAGTTAGAATAACTAATCTTATAACGTTATAAACGAGATCAAATACTATTGTATAACATTACCCTTTTTCTTTATTACTTGAATTAAAGACTCTTTTAAAGACGTCGTAAACAGCCTGGGACACCTCTGTTTCATACTTTAGCTCAATACAACTTTGTAGACAGTAGCAATTGTTGATTTTTATACTTGCTTCCACATCCAATTCTGAATAGGCTAAGGACAGCTCCTCTAAAAACAATAAAATATATATTACGCAAATTAGCAGCCTGTTGCTTTTAATGAGCGTAAAACATATACCCCATGCTTTTACTTATTTATTTAGATGAATTTACATCATTTACACTTTTTTTCAGCAATTAAATCAATAAACGAATAAGTCGATTGTATAGTGTTAAGCGACACTCTAGCTCATGACAGCAAAGTACCACAAAATATTTAAAGGTCCTAGGAATTCTTTATGCTTAAATCTGGCGACATTGCATGCTGCACTGCTCCAAAGCGGAACGCACTTGTGTTTACACATCACGCTTAAGCTACAGTGGTAAAATCGTAGAAATTACTTACCTGATGCTTTTATTATGCAATGCGCTTTACCACCACCACAGACTTTTGTTTCGGAACCATCTGAAACATATTTTGCATCTGAATATCATCGATCATCGAAATCCATAACACCAATGTTATTTCACCAGTCTATAAAAGAGACCTCACGATATTTTTTCCGGTCTTTGTAGCCGTGGTACCGAAAGAGCCTATTTATTGGTACATAAGTGTTCCATAACTCAACGTCTTGAAGGTAATGGGCGATAGGTTAGGTAATGTAAGTTCTAGGAAAATTAAGAAAAACATATATAACAAAAACTACTCTGAACGAGTAGTTAAGTTAAAATAGTCAAAAATGTGAACTATCAAAAACTGTCCCCCTTGTTCACAGTTTCAGTTACCATGGTGATAATTTATCCCAATGTTTAAGTGTATTTTTATAGTGTATTCATTACTAATCATGCTATTACAGAACTGACAATCGAACAATGAAAGCAGATAGTTTTGTGAAAACCTAAATTATTTCACTGTGTTAGATTTATTTTCTTCTTTTTTCTGGAACCAACATGACCTGAATTCTCGCCCAGAACCCGCATGACGTTGAGTAATAGGACACTGTATATAAAAGAGTTATGAAATATTTTTTTTATTTACGAGGCATATAAAGAGGAACACATCCACATCGTTTAGCGGTGTAGTTGGAAAGGCATTCCAACACGCAATTCCTTTCCGTATATATACGAAAGAACCGAAGATATCTCTCATCTGTAAAATAGCACCGTCTCCTGTAAATGCACATATTATTAAATTAAAATATTTTTTTTTATAATAAGCAATTTATGTATATATTCATTTTCCTCAGTATTGAGGAAAATGAATATATACATAATTATATATTCGGTTTCCTCAGTATTGAGGGTCGTAGGAATAGTTTCTTGCCGTTAGTCATTTGTCGCCAGTTCCTTCGATCTGCAGCCAATTTAGAGCATCGTGCAATGTGAGGTCAAGTTTCGTGCGAATCTGATTAGACCAGCATGTCGGGTTTGATTGACTCGAGGCCTTGTCCCTTCCACTTTGCTCGTGACAGTTAAATTGCCTCTATTCTTTCAGAGTTAGTTGTAAAAAACTTTATGACGAGGCTGACCTCAAAGCCAGTTAGGATAGCACTGACGGATAATCTTAGAATTCATATTTTTAAATATTATTCACTTCAGACAAGTTTATTCTGGTTTGAAGAGAAATGTTGGCAGCATAATTACTGAGAATAGAGATATAACACCTTTAATTTCTAAATGACAAGCGCAGCGCAAGGATCAAGCCAGAACCAAGCAGGTTCTATGTGACATTGTTTTGTTACGGGCGACATGTCGCTTACCAACAGGTAATTTTTTTCTTCAAAAAAGAAAGTATTTTTTTTTTCTTAAAAAAAGTGTAGTGTATACAGATAAAGCAAGTGTTGCCATATTCACACTACTATTCCCTCGAGCGCAAACGTCGATATAAATACAATAAAAAGCATAAAGCGTAAAGAGTTTACGACCGATATCGATCCGAATTAAACCGAATATCTTTTAGACGCCTTGGGACTCGCTATTGGAAGATCTCGAGCCTTCACACACCGCCTAAGATCTCGAGCCTTCGGCCCGAAGTCTGAAAAGAACAACCAATCTAATTCCGCCGTTAGTACGTTGACGTTACACTGACAGCGCGTTGTTTTTATCCTTTGATGACCTCGAAGAAGCCGAATGCTTATCGAATAATCTAGAGGACAAATGTAGACTCTCGCGTGCGCACGGCCATCCAGCCCACCTATCGGAGGTGGACCGCTAAACTGACCGTAGGGCCGCACTATCACCAGACGGAGAGTCCTTAGAGTAAGTGACTCCCGAAGAGTTCTACGAAATAATTAAATTTTTGAAACGTCGTTCAGCCCCGTGACCGGACAATATTAGCAACCAGGAGCTAAAGAAGCCCCCAGGCCTAGTAATCTTATGTTTCTTTGTGAGCACCTTCAATGGGCTTCTCTCTAGCTGCTCCTTCCTGGACGCCTGGAAAGAAGCCATAGTCATTGGCCTTCCTAAGCTCCCTTACAGTTACCGCCCAATTAGTCTCCTCAGCAGACTGAGGAAGCTCTATGAGTATGTAATTGCGAGGAGGTTGAAAAACCATGTATTTTCCTACAACCTCATCCCAGGTGAGCAGTTCGGTTTCAGACCGAAACACACATGTTCTGACAAGATCATTCGCCTGACAAAACACATCTTAAAAGGCCTCAGCTTATCAAAGCCCATCCCCACGGGTGCGCTCTCCTTCGATGTTGCAAAGGCATTCGTCATAGTCTGGCACAATGGCTCGATTTTCAATCTGTTTGCTCTCAAAGTGCAAAAGGTTCGTACACATAAAACATACCTACTTGTCAAACCGCTCCTTTCGGTATCGAGTAGAGGGCTTCCTCTACTCTAGTCACCCCACCAGGGCCGGAGTCCCCCAGGGCTCCGTCCTATCTCCGCTCCTCTTTTTGCCCTACACGAGCACATCCTAAAAGATCCGCAGATCGATTTCGCACTTTTTGCGGACGACACTGCGCTCTTTTACTCCGATCGTTATCCTGGCCGCATCGCTGTCCGAGTCCAGTGCGCTGCTGATCACCTAGGCGACTAATTTCGCGCATGGAGAACCCGGAAAAAAGCGTAGCAATACACTTCTTCGGGGCTAACAACACTCCCAAATCCACCATTCTTCACCAAACCTGAGCTCGCCGAAACAGCCAACTGGGCCAACTTACTCTTTTCGGCCAACGATTCTAAAGAAACGAGAGGCCAAATATGTCGGCGTCACCTTCGATACCAAAAAGTCATTCTCCAAACATATTAAAAATGTTAGGAATAGGGCTGCGTTCGTGTCCAGCCGTCTTCAAGCATTAATTAACTCAAGGAGCAAAATGTCCTTAAGACACAAGCTCCTACTATACAAAGCCTGTGTACGTCCTATAAAGTCCTTCGTTCATCTTGAAAAAACTTCAGGTAGTTTTAAGTAAATTCGTCCGCTCGGCACCTAGTGCCAGTTGTATTAGTGGAACGATGAAATCTGATTGAATTGAATGAGCCGAATCTCTCATAAATCCTCTGGTAGTAGCTGCGGCAAATTAAGCACTAGATACATACGCTTCCGTACTGAAGCATCGGCCGCGCAACGCCCTTTTCGACCCGGTCTAATAAGGGAACGATAGAGTATCAGACCAACCACCAGGGGTCCCGTCTGCACACTCTACTTAACCAAGTAGGGACAACACTCATAGCACACGCACGGTAGGGAAAAATCGCTTTTGAGCACGGTGGCACATTCACACCGCGTACACTCGTTTCACCTGGTTTCCGGTGCGGTTTTCACCGCTTCCAACCACCGACAGCTAACAACAGTCGACGGTCTAGGTCCGTAAATCGGACCCCGACGGCCTTTAGCCGGTAACCCCCAAATTCTAGCCAATAACGCGCAAGTCCTCATACGTGACCCTGCAGGACGTGGAGTCTATCCAACTCGTGGAAACTTAGCATTTCCACGGGTTCGGTATTCCGATGAAGCTTTATAGAGCCGCATAGGCTAAAAGCGACTACGTCATTCCATACAAAATGCAAGATGACGGTCAGTTGTTGTTAGGCTATCTCTCTGTGCGGAGGTGCGTTAACGAGTCAATTACTATACTATAGTTATATTGTGTAACATTAAAGCGTGTAAGTATTGCATAAGCCAGAGTGTGTAAATGCAGCGTAATACGGAGTTTTCTACAATTAGTCTTTTTTATTGATTGATCTTTTTTATTGAACAATTAAATTGGTGACGAGAATTATGGCATTGATTTAAATTTGATCTTATTAGTCTTCCAAAAATATCACTATTTAATAAAATACAAACTTCGAGGGGGTATAACTACGTAGGCTCATAGATGTTTCCGTCACCCGTGGTGTGATCATTACATTTGATTGGTACTGTATCGGCAAACGGAAGAAGTTTTGACCCATATTCGGTAGCTCTGCAGGATTATGCAACCAAATCTGTAATATTTTAGTAATTCTAAAAAATAAATTCTAAATTTATGTTCAATATCATAATTTTGTTCAAACAGAAACGTACCTTAAACCCTTGTATTGGACCACGACATCTTTCATCCAAATCTTGAAGATTAGTAATTAAAATAACGTCAAAGCTGTGGACCTTAAATAGTCGACATTATTTGATAAAAAAACACATGAAAATTATATTAACGTTACATTTGGCATATTTCATATTATTAAATAAAAAGTAAACTTATAAATAAAAAAGAAATTTTCTGCTTATGATTTTAATAAATCTTGTACTATTGTTACCAATATTTAATTATATAAAACATGCTACAATAAATACTTACCAGACCCCTAAATGGATACGCAAACACGGTTGCGTTTTTATTGTATCCATTCTCTAAAGACCAGTTGCTTTTGGTGTGAGAATTGGTGTGCATGTAATCGTTATGCAAACTGTAAAACAAAAATTGAACTATACCAATTTGTATTTGAAAACAATAGCATAATACGCTGTTGTTTTAATTACATTACAGGGTCTTAATTTAGATGTGATTTACGAAACATTGGTCATTTTCTAAATTATTTTATTGCTTGTAAATTATATTTTAATATAACATTAAATACTATTTCCTAATCATTTATTGTAATTAATAACAATAGTATATACCGCATCATAGGTGCGTACCCATATATAAGATATAGTTTCTAAAAGGGAACTGTAGTTATCTCTTCACGTATCAATATATAGATACTCACTTCTCCATTCGAAACATTTCTTCGGTAGAAAGCATATTGAATGTAAAGCAGTATCCGTCTTTAGTCAGAGTTGAAGAAAACAATTCATTGCAAGTGTAATTGCCCCACATGCAAGTGAAAAACGTATCTTCGCGACTCGGAGCGACCTAGGATGTATAAACCATAATTCAGTATAACGTTCAATAAATGATTATCTTTCAGTTCTTCAAATAAAATATTTACAGAAAGGGCAATGATTTTTCATAAATTATTTTTTGTAATTAATTAATATTGCAAAAACCACTTAATATCACTCAGAAAATCTTGTTATAAATTTCTTAAGTTTGTAATTGTACACTCTTTTACAAAATTATGATAATGGAGTATAGGACATCTCACATAGGAATTTAGCTCCTTAAACCTTGAAGGAGATGCTGGCAACAATTGCAGTTTGGTAGCTTTTAGGATAATGCTACAACTTGGACCTTTTTTTTCTTTAATAACCGCCCTCGCGGGGGGAAACACCTTACATCAAACTCGCACAAACTAAAACCAGGCCGCATTACATTAGTGGATCGCGGAAAATATTTTGCATACTTTTGCATCCCGATCAGTACAGGCTGCCAAAGCAGTTTGTCCTTGGCATGCGCACACTCTTTGTCCCCCTCAGGCAAGGGCACACCGGATAATAGAACGGGCCTTCCTATTTCCTTCCAAAGAAGCTGGGAACTGGCTCGAACTGACTTCTGAGCCGGTTCCCCAAAGTGACAAGGCTCCCAGCGACAGACATGGTTTTGGGCTCCATCGCTCGCCATATTTTGGCCGTGGAGAACAGGGAGAATGGTGCACTGCAGTACCAGCACTCCATTTCCCCTGCAGCTCTACCGCACCGTGTCAGTGGTGTAGCCACACTCAGTAGTGAACCATAAAGAGAGCGGCCCTCGCAATACCGATGCTTGTTTACCCCCACGATTTCACCTCGGTTGTAAAGAGTGAGGAGTTGTAACCCCACACCACTCTCAACCAGTCCTCCGCATCTTCCTGCAAGGCGCATATAAAGTGGGCTCGGATTGCTCTCACAGAGCACCATCTCTAGCCAGCCCTGCACCACCGGCCAAACGTGTTTGGTTTCCTCTAGACTTCACTGTGGGCTACCAGGCCACAGTAACTAGAACCCTTTCGCCACGACACCGCTAGATCCAGATACCATAGTACAGCTCAAAAAGGAACCCAACCGGCTTAATCATGTTTGCGCAAGTTTCAGCTTATTCATTTGACCAATTTACTATTTCTTTCAAGGAATGAAAGGAGAAAAAAGAAAGCAAAGGGATAATGGAGTAACACTTACCCTGCGCAATGTTTCTATTGAGCTGATGTCAGCAAAGTCGGGCCCGTCACCGCGGGGATTGTTGCATAATAACAACATATCATGATATAATTTCAAACTAAAGGAAAATGTTATAAGTAATTAGTAATACATTGCATGAATTATTAACATAAAAAACATAAAAATGTATTATTTTTATGTCCACTATTATATAACATGGAATAGTCTATTCTTTGCATACAATATAAATAAGTACTTACTCTTCTGCACCTATTAATGGTGGAACGCTCCAGCGTTCGTTAGATGCTTTTGTAAAGTTGAACACTCGCTGCCGGGATTTTGTCTCGATGCATAAAGTAACTGCTGGGAAAGGAATCTGGAAACCATTTGCTTGTTGGTGTTAAATTATAAAGCTTAAATAATTTTGTTTGCTTAGTCTTAGTGTATAATAAATAAACTAACATGCCACACGGAAGTAGAGATGTCGGCAATATTCAGGACCACTGGAGTTACATCCCACTTGTACCATAGTTTTCTGATGAGGTAACCACTGATTGATATGCTGCAGATGACCATCACCAACCACCAGAACCTGAAGAAAAAATTAGGCTAAAGCTCTAACCGTTTTTTTGGGCTATAAAGTAACGAGATAAGTAAGGTGCGTTTGATGGTAAAAATAGACATGGATAAAAAAAATTTTAGACAGTGATTTCTACTACGCAATACACAATAAAATTACTAGGTAGAGTAAATTTTTATTTTTAGGTAGGCACAGACTATCATTTAATCAAACACTGCGTACTTACTAAAAATCTGGAATCACATCGTTTAATTACTGTATATTACGTATAGTACAACAGCTAAGTAAAACAGTATAAGCACCTTTCAAGTCTAGAATATTTTTTATTTAACAAATATCGAAAGCCATGCAGTGTTGTTGTTGACGTAAATTCCTCAAGGATGTTACTGAAGTGAGTGGTTTTTATTAATTTATTCGATTTAATTTTTTGACCCTGTTTAATAAAGTCTTGGAAATAAACTTTATCTGATTGTTTTATTGGAACGCTGAAAATGTTTTTTTTAATTAATTAATCCACACGATAATGTGAATTAAATTAATCAATTTCTTTAATTTCTATCAAACAACAGCTAACAAACCCATGTGCCTGCGTTGTAGGTTTCTTTAAAACTTTTGGTTTTACTTTTAATGAAATTGATGTTTTCAATTTACGCGAATTCATTCTGTACATACGTTGGATTCTACAATTTTATATGATCCTTTCTAACAGAAATTGGATTCAGTATGCCATGAAAATATTAAAAAATAAGTATTTTCAATATTTAATAACCAGATTATATAATAATATTAAAGTTGATTAGATATTTATTAAACCTATATTTTTCAATGTTTTTTAACTCCTTATAATATTTATTTATTTTAAAGACTAGTTTTTATTTATGGAACTTGTTAATTTTTTCCAAAAGTCACTTTCATAGTGACCAAATGCACGCTCACAAACTATTAAATGTTTGAATAGGACAGTAATGTAGGCAATGGTACGAAAGACCCACAACTAATAATAATTACCTCACAACTAGTAATTATATGTAACATATAATTCCACAGCTGAAAAAACTGTAATAATTGTACAGTAGGAAAATTACATAGCCGTGACAATTTTAATTGCAATAAATATTTTAGATATTATTTCACTTTCCAATTGCTTATTTGTTAAATTTTGAATTTCTTAATAGATATTTAAGTTTTTAGTACATGTAAACCATATATTGTGAAAAGTAAAAATATTTTTTTTTCGGGGCCTGATGGTAAGCGTAACATCAAGAAATATTAGATGGTCTATCTCTTCGCCATACAATTTCACTGGTATCATTGCCCTTCAAACCGGAACTCAGTAGTGCTTCTACACTACTGCTTGGGGCAGAATATCTGGCAATGTGTTTAATTACTGGAAAAGTGGTATCGCTTCAGAGGGACTGCAAGAGTCCTACCACTTAGAACAAAACTAATTATCTTATCAACATATTCCGCTAGTTATGATATCTAGAATGCTAACGCTGCAGTTCCCGGCGGAATGATTATATAAATAAAATAGTCATTTTCAAATAAAAGGTTTTTAATTTTTTTTGTACCACATCTTTAACTTTTTCTTTCTGCTTATCTAGATTATTTTGACAAAAGAATTTTTAAGAGAACACAACAAGTATTGCGATTACAAAGAATGAGAATATTTTTAAATTAGGGGATGAAAATAATATTTGAAGATTTTCCAAGACGTGGCCTCCTCTCCAGGATGTCCAAAAACAAGGTCATCGGTCCTCATCCACCTTTCGGCTTCATATGTCATAAAATACCCCAACTTACATTGAAAGTCCATAGTTTTAATTATGACGACGATATCGTCTGCAGATCTCAAGTGTAAGAAGTATTCACCATTCATGTGTACGCCACATCCCTTTTGTAGAGCGCCTTGAACATATCCTTCAAAGCAGCGGTGTCCAACCTTATTCAAAGCAAGTGCCCAATGAATTTTTTTTACAACGCGGTGAGCTTTTTACTTATGTGGGTAGGAGAGAGAATAAAAATAAATCTATGCTAATAAATGGAGAGCCAGTTTTTTTGGCTGAAGTAATTGCAAAAACTACTGAACTGATCGAAATAATACTTATACCATAAGATGCAGCGTGTTTCGGAGAAGGTTTTAGTGT
>DWHR010000035.1:0-14626 GCA_018248075.1 Eurytides protesilaus protesilaus
AAGCATTTTAGTTTTGTCTGCGTTTAATACGATGCCATTGTCATGTGACCACCTGATTACTGCGTCTATGTCCTGCTAGAGTAGACGGTGTCGGCGAGGTCGGTGCCGGCACGCAGCGTGCACAGGTCGCCCCGTACATGTACGCCGAGCTGTGGCGCAGCACGCCCACCAGGCTGTTGACGTGTATCAGGTAGCAGACTGGTACGCAGCCTGCCCCCTGGGGCACACCCCACTGAACCTCTGTCCGGTCGCTTAGCTCGCCATCCACTTTGACTCTGAAGGAGCGCGCAGTCAGATAATCGCTGAACCATTTGTTCAACGGTTCTCGAATCCCGCACTTCTCTATGGTATTAATTAAAGTTTTAAAGTCAAGAGTATCGAAAGCTTTTATATAATCGTAAAATATGGCCACGACATGCTTTTTCATCCTCTAAATAATTATTTATCTCGTCTGTAAACTTAGCTAATAATGTGTTCGTACTCTTACCTTTAAGGAAACCGTGTTTTATCATTGTACATTCATTAATTACATTGTGTTATTGTAAATAGTTACCTACTTGACTTATGATACATTTCTCCAATATTTTCTATCTACGTTAGATTACAAAGCTATAGGTCTATAGTTATTAAAAAATTTATAATATCCTTTTTAAAGATAGGTCTCCCTACTGCCTCTTTGAGTTAATCAGGAACTAAATGACTTACAAATAAATGACTTACTCTTAACTATAAGCTTAGCAAGAACTGGATTCACTTTATCGCTAGTTAGCTTGAGATCAGATATACGTATCAGATCAGAACCCGCAGACTTTTTACTATTCATATGTTGAATAAATTTTTCACTTGACTGCTATCGACGGGTTGCCATTTCATACACATGTTTATCGGCGTAACATATTCAACCCTATCTAATCAATTCTCGTTACAAACATTTTTTATGTCTTCTATACCTTTTGAGAACGTAGAAGCAAATATATCACATTTTTTTTAAATGTTATAATAACCCTTTATGTTATTAATTATCACAGCTTTAACAGGTCTTTTATTATTTCCTAGCATATTATTAATCATTTGCCATACTTTTATAATATTATTATTGCACTTTAAGATTAGTTCCTTGTCATGTTCGTACCTACTTTTATCAATAACTTTTTGGTATTTGCTTCAATATCTAGTATACATTAATCTTTTTGAAATATTCCTGGGGTTGTTACTCCATATTTGAAACAGATTATCTTTTTTCTCTATCATTTGTTTGATGTTATTGTTTATCCATGCTTTATTATTTCTATTACTCGTACTTGAATAAGACTTAGTTACGTTTTAATCACTATATATATTTGCGAAAATTTGTTGTAATTTTTGATATAATTCAATGGGGCATTCTATTGTTAACAAGTGTCTAAAATCTGTATTTAATAATATGTCGTTTATCTTTTTGTTATCTAATAATTCGCGTGTAACAATAGGTGAGTGGGCTGCAGGCGGCGGTGTTGCATCCCTTGAATCGTACGACATCGTCGACGGAGTCTGTTTCCAATTAATGACGGTCGATACAAAATACTGATCCGATATTTTTTGTTCTGTCATGGCTGAATTAATTGTGACATTGTTTGCGCGTATGTAAGTATGGTCTATGCACGATTGTATTATATTACCCATTACTATTTCTTTTCTCGTTACGTTGTGTATACACTTAGAAAATCCATATTCCGATCATATATTTTCATATGTAATCACATTATTATGAGTAAGATTAAGTACATTAATATTTATATCACCACCAAAAACCACTTTCGAGTTGGGTGGTAGTTCGCTTAATAACCTATTAATCTCATTCAGAAAGGTAATAATTTTTAGTCTTGGTGGTCTATAAACACATAATAAATATATTTGGTCATTGTTACGTTGTACTTTAATGGAAACACACTCCGAGCCGATCAGCCGTTCCGTGGAATGCGGAATGGCGGCGAGCCCCGCGCGGGTGTACACTACCACTCCTCCCCCTCTTCGGCCCTCTCGACTATACGTATTTATGTTATAGCCACTAATATTATAAAATGACAATAATGAATAGGTAATGTTAGCTACTGTTATTACTAGGATATCTAACTTTGGCATATTTATATTTATGAGTGCTAATAATTCCGCAGTGTTTCTTTAATGATCTCATATTTTTTATGTAGTATGCTTGATGTATTATTATTACTAACAAAGGAACAAAACCAGGTTCTTAAGTCTTTAAAACATGTTGAATTTACATCTAAATCGTCTATAAAATCAAAACCATTAGTAGTCGCGAATCTTATAAATTAAGTATAAACAAAATTAGAATGTCCTTAGGTATTTCCCGTTAATTATCAATGAGAGACATTAATGATGAACTTATTTTTAGTAAGTCATTGATATCACTTTCTGCCCGTACCCACATCACTTTATAACCATCCGCTTTCTTTATTAGTATTTTTCCGTTTGATTCCCACACATACTTGTATATGCCGTACAGTCCCTTCTTAGCCTTCTATAATAGTGTTTTAGTTGATCTAGTTAGATCCTCATTTATGTACATTTTGTAGTTTTTTGATCCGCCTGTAACCGCGTGGCTGTTCAGCTCCAGACCGCGCCACTTGGTTAGCCAGCTGTCTCTGGCTTCCTTTGCTGACGGTGCAGAGTCAACGAGGATAGATGGTGGTTTCATACTTTGACTAGTCTGTCGATTACGTCTTATCCAAAACATTTCATTAGTTTTGACTCCTTTCTTTTCACCTATTATAGAAACTATTTCTTTGATATTTTCTGAGGGTTCATCAGAAACATTCTATGCCGATGATTTCGATGTTATTATTTAGCGCAGATTGCACGAACCCTTGTACTTTATGCTCCAACGCCATGTTACATTTTTCCATAAAAATACGTTTATTATTGGTGTTGGTGAGTGTCTTCGCCATCTTAGTAAACCTTACTTTGGTTTCCTCGTTTTCGAGTATTAAGGTGTCATATTTTTCAGACAAAACACTTAAACATTGTTGGATTGCATCCAGATGTTTTTTTTTAAATGAAGGAATACTGATCACCGTTTTTTTGAATATCATTTGGTATCTTTTTATAATCCTGCACTTCCTTTATTATTGTTATTACAATAAATTATGTTTTTATCTGCTTTTATATCTGCAGCAATCCTTTCACACAGTTCCTGTGGAAGGTTCCCTGACATGGCCCTTGGCATACAAAGTGAGAGCCCTTTTTTGCTAGCACTTTTTTACACTTTTGACACTCAGACATTTGTTAATAAAAGAGATTTAAAACTTGTTGTTAATTTTCGCGAGTGCGTGATCCACTTCCCGATAATGCGTGCGCACGCACTGAGTATTTGACGTGACTTATTCAATTCATGAATTCTTGACTGACGTGTAATCGTTAATAATATTATAAGTTAATGTTAATTTAATAAATTGTAGATATTTTAAACATTTAAAATTTGTATACCCAAGTAGGGTTGAATGTCGAGTACTAATATTGACTGCAATAATTAACACATATAACACCTATATTCACAAATAAATATATTTTATTTCATTTGATTTGAAAATGTTACTCCTGAACAGTCAACCAGAGTCAAATTCATGTAAGATCTCTCATGTAACAACACTAATGCAGTATTTTTAAACGCGAGATTAATAAGCTTACCTCTTTAGAGGGAAATAATTTAATACGAATCACATAAATATTTTTGGCAGTTGACCTGAGATTATTTGATTTTATATACAATTTATTTCTACTAAAATGTGACATTTTATTACATTTATCCTTCCAAAATAAATTTCATTCGCCTCTGGCGCATATAAAATACGATATTTTTTCTGTATTGATGACTCCTCATGAACAGATTACAAAGCTGAATAAGAATCATATTCCCTTTCAATAACTCAATCTTTAACAGAACTAAACACTAAAAATTATTCGGATTTGTAAAAAAATATTATGAATTGTTTGGTTTAAGAAATTATAATAACATGTTCTATTTTGGTTTTACTTACTTTTTTTAATGTTTTTCTTTCTTAATTTTAACATAGTTCAGTTTGGTGAACATGAGCGCCGTAAAGTGTTTGAATGATACGGAAATTAAATCTAAAATAAACGCGCTAAAATCCGGATAACAGAAGTGTATACACATTACCGCTTGGCTTTAAATAACACAAATGCAATGGGGTGCAACCACCCCAGTTGGTCTCTGCAAAAGATTTCTACCCCTTACCAAATTATAAGGGTAAAAAAATTGTTTGGTAATTTACTAAGATGGTGCAAATAAACATTCAGTTGTTATATGATAATTTATATCCAGCGGTCGTGTATTCTTAGTTTAGATGTAATTGAACACATGTTATTAGCTTTATTTTCTATAGAATGACATGTTTCATGACTGTAACCTATTGACCAGCATCGTTTTTAAAAAAGAACGGACCAATGATTCCACCAGCCCATAAAGTGCACCAAACAGTCAGTTTTTCTGGATGTAACGGTGTCTCAACATACACTTATGGATTATTATCACTTCAAATATGGTAGTTTTGTTTATTGCCGAATCCATTCAAACAAAATTGAGCTTCATTGCTAAACAAAATTCACTTATGAAAATCGGGATCGACGGCAATCTTGTTTTGGGCCCATTCACCGAATCTACCTTGCTAGATGATCGTGTGACTTCAATTCTGGCACGAGTTGGATTTTGTAAGTACGCAAACCAAGATCTATTTGCAAAATCTTCCATAAAGTGGATGGACACATATCTAATTTCTGCGCACGATTAAGGATAGACTAATTCGGGTCGTCGTCTACGCTACACTCTACAGCAGCAATGAATTCTTCTGTATGCACTGTACGACTTCTCTGCGGATGCGTATTATCGTTTAGAATAAACGTGGTGCGGAATCGTTCCAAAGTTAATCGAAATAATTGCCCTGATGGACGATTATGATGACTGTAAATGGACGTAGCGCGCGATACATATTTCAAACAGAACCATGATTTTCAAAAGAAATTTGCACAATTTGGGGGTTATTTAGGCGTCAGTCTTTTCATGTTGAAATGCTTAACCAAACTAAATATAAAGCACTTGACAGCTGACAAAATGGCTGCCAGTTAAAAAAAAGTGTTGCAAACATAGTTACCTCTATAAAAAACACCCTTATATAAAGACTTAGCCAGAGAGTTTGCAATGATCGATTGCGAATAGCTAATTTATAAGTTTTTTTTTGTTTAAATGAAGGCTTTATCCATGGTTAGGGTTGTATGAAACATTTTTTTATAAGTGATAAAAATATATCAATAATTTCGACGTTAATATACATTTGAAGACTTTGGCTCTTTCAATGCCTGTATGATATGAAAGAGCCGAATTTTCTATTTTTTATAAATAGCTATAAATCCAAAACTACTCCTGATTTTGAAAATTGTTCTATTACGTTATTATAGAAATATGAAAATACGTAATTATGATACATTGTCTTTTATGCCTTTTCTAAACCTGGCTCTTTCATGTCACTCTTGCCCTAGTGAAGACTTTAAAACAGGTAATAAGTAAGTGAAAGTTAATATTCCTTACTTTCAGAAGCACTTTATATGTATCAGAGCGAAAATTAAAACGTTAGCGTTAAATAATGATTCTGTTAAAGTTCTACAACAAGCTTAACAAAAAATTTTTTAATTATTAAATTTTTTTTTATTTCTATTAGTACCAAGAATACAAAATAAGTTATTTATGCGATTATATTAAGAGTGTATCTCAAATATATGTTGCTCAAGAAATATAGTCAATCTATAATTTTTTTTAATATTTTATGCCCCGTTTTATTCGTTGAACAGCTAAAGGCCAACAACAATGGTTCAAATATCTCTTGTACATTATCATAACCATTCTTCTGGGAGGTCAAAGTAATACCGGTGTTAGGCGTATTGTAAATCAGTATTTAGCAACATTCTTGGCCAAACCTAAGCTTACGGAAAAGCCAGGTTATGGGTAGGTTGTTAAAAGTTAAGTTAGAAATTAATGCAGATCGTCAACCAACCAAATTACAATCTATTGGAGAGTAATCTACTCTTGCCGAGTCCAGATATTCTGCCGCCAAGCAGTAGTGTGCAAGCACCGGTTTGAAGGGCAATGACGTCATTGAAATTATAGGGCAAAGAGAAAGACCATCTAATATCTCTGGGTGACGAGCGTGGTACTGTGTTGTTATGAGCAGGCGTGACGCTAACCATCAGACGCAAGACTTGCTCGACTCGTCACTTTATCTCCCAAAAAAATAGCTCGGGACTTTTGTCATGACACGAATGTAGAGTAATAGTAGCAAACTACGTCAAAGATATTAGCATTAGTACCATTTACTAGTAGTACATATGGTTTAATAGGATTCATATCTCTTAATTAAAATACTAAATGTGTAGATGATATAATAATGAATAAAATTTAAATGAATGTGTTTTCCACACACTCATTGGCATCTTAAGAATAAAATTTATATATGATATTTCATTAAGGACATAATATAATAGAACCTTTTCCAAAGGTTTTTTCAAGAGACATCATAGTGTGTTATATCATAATGCAGGAAAAATATTTGCCGATTAGAATTTAATAGTAGTAGTAGTTGAAATCAACACTACGGATATTATATATATTACACTAGAACACTTCCGTGAAACAGATTCACCATAAGGTTTTTGGCTACTTTCTTGATTAAAAAAGGGGCACTTGCAATGCTTATGAACATCACTGAACACCATAAAGAAATGTGGTTATCCTATTATAAGTATAAATTACCCCCTGTTAATGTCCTTCCGAGATAATTATTGAATTTAAATGATCTCAATAATCAAAAATATAAAAAGTACGCATAGATTGATAAACTTAACAATTCTTTTCTTGGAAAACACTACAAAGGCGCAACGTTTCCTACATCGAATTCAAAAGAAAAATATACCAACATACCCTGTGATGAAGCTGATCGCAGAGACTAGTTTTTCAATCATACGAGTAACTACACTTCTGATCGGGTGAAATATAAAAAATCGAATGAGTAAATTATAGAAAAGTTCAAATTATCGAAGTTCGCACAATCAAATCGCAAATTACAATAATCTTAGTTAGTTTTTTTACTGTAACGAATTACTGTCATGGCGTTCTCATCCGTTTTGTTAGCGCATCGTCATGTATTTGTCATACAAGTGTTTAATAAAATTATACTTATAATAATAATTTAGTGAGTGTTCAACTGCCTTTGAAATGTTACAAAAGTTTGGCAAAATGTATTTAACTCAGTCTACTGCAATGCAATGCAAATAATATGTGGGGAAAAATTGAAGACATTAAACTAAGTACCTACAACAATATAGAGGATTTTTTTATAGATTTTGAGAAAACAATAAACGAATTTAAAGCAGCTGGTGGTCAGATCGATGAAACCGAGAAGATGATATATCTGCTCAGAGCTTTACCGCCAAGTTATAGTTACATTAGAGATTTCATGGATGTTACACTAGAAGATCAAAGAACAGTAGATTATGTCAAGTCTAAAATAAAAAAAAAAATGAAACTTTTAAGGACCTCACTAGAGATTTTAGTACCGTATTAATTAACGAAATAATTAAATTAAAAAATCAAAAGCCCAGACAGAGTAACTGTAGTTATCTCAAATCATCAATACATCGTAAATCAATGAATTCGAATCGCTTACTAAAAATTAATACGTATGTTTAAAATTAACTTACGCATCTCGCACTATGAAAGAGCATGCGTAATTCTTCGCGACGGGATTACCTGCAGAAATTAATGACGCTTGTAGGAATATCAATACATTGATTCACTAAAGCCAAGGCTTTTTAAAATCTAAAGTGGAAAAGAACAGATTTCTTTATGCTATTGAAATGCCTTAAAGATCGCGACCACAACCTGCTTAACATCTTAAATAATTTTAAAAAAAATATCCATCAATCCCAACTCTAATAAAGTATAATTAGTGAGGCTTCGTAAGGCCTCTGATGTTGCAGATGTTAATGGGCGGCAGCGCTCAAAATAAAAAAAAATAGTTTAGTGTCAAAATATAAAACATTTTATATATTTAAAAAATCCAATATATTTGAATTCAGAACAAAACACATTCTTCTATGAATTTCAAAGTGGTTTTCCACAACTTTGACGTCTTTAGGTCATTGCGTTTTACAGAAGGCTATGGTGGGTTATACCCTAAGCAGGAAAAATCTTCGTCCACCGGGATATAAATACGTCTAACAGAAGTTGCAGACATCATTATCACGGTTACCGCCGCTACGGAACACTTCGATTCAATAGATATATTAACAGCAATCACCATGAGATTTTCGGCTCTCTTCATGGTTGTGATAGCAGTGCTTGCTCTGTTTGTTGGCACCAACGAAGCAGCACCCAAAGTTAATGTGAACGCCATTAAGAAAGGTGGTCATGCTATTGTAAGTACAAATTGTTTTTTCTTTTCTCTATATTTTTATATGATGGCTAGAATAAAAAAAATCTTAAGTCTACACAAATAAAAGTTATTGCATAAACTGAACTACGCAAATATTAAGATTTTTAGATAAGAATGTTAATTTTACAGAAAAAAGGACTCGGGATCATTTCGGCAGCGGGAACAGCACATGAAATATACAGTCAAGTAAGAAACAGGAAGAATAATTAATTTTTAATTCAATAAGAACAGTTCCTATGCCAAAGTACCTACACAAATAATGTATATAGTTTTAAATACTTTCGTACATTTGGAAAAAATAATAAATCGATTTAAACACAATTTTTTATTTGTTTCTAATAAAAACTTGGTTTTTCACATTTACATTATACAACTGTGAATCTTCTAGTCCTTTTACTTAATTTGTAATGACAACAAATATGAATTTCGTAACGCGTAATGCTTACTATCAGGCGCTCGACTTATTCCTCTAGCCACTGTATCTCGTAAAAATATACTCGTACATGTTGAATAATAGCACATAAGCTAACATACATCTCAAAGCTGAAATTGCAATATGTCAAAAAAAGTATTAGAACACTTATACATTTTATGACTAGCTTTGGCCCGCGATTAAGTCTGCGTTTGATAAAAAGTAGCCTCACTAATTAGCTTCTTGCTCCTTGAAATTTACTCACATGTTACATGGATACATATGGGCCAAATCCATCCTAAAAAATAAAACTTTTTTTTTCTTTTTAATATGTTTAGATCAGTACATATGTCTATTATAAAACAAATTAAAAAAAAAATATTTGGAAATGATATTTATTACTTTGCTCGCGACTTCATCCGTATCTCTTATAATTCAAATTAATCGGTTTCAAACAAACCGCTGATGAATTAATTAATATGTATTAAATTGAGTTACTTTGTTCGACTTTTGAAATTTATCGTATCTCGAAAAATGTAGTTAATATGGTAAAAAAATTACATCAAATATACAACAGCCAGGATCTTAGAATAATTTTAAACAGTTTGCAATAATGCAGTATCTTAAAGTATCTTAAAAAGAATTTCAGACTGCTAACAAACCTGCTTACTTGTAAATACATGAATTTTACAATATGATTAAGTATACAAAACATGCTTATGCATACAAATAGACTTTCGGATATTTGTTTATTGGTTTATTAGTAAAAATATGTCGGTAAATTGGCTAATTCTTTTACGACTTACATATTCCATAATCTACATTTCTTTTCTATTCTATATGACCAACCATTTTATAGCCTTTAACAAACTTCCTTCTTATTACCGAGATAAAGTGACGATATGAAGTGATGGTAGCGTCACGCTTGCCTATAACAACATATGGTATGTTAGAGAACAAATAATGATTAATAATAGTAGAAGTAATACTTAATATTTTGCACAGAGTTTTAGTCAGATGGGGACGCTCATTGATATATGCTTGTAATAAATATAATATAAAAAATCTTATATACTCAAAATCATTGTACATTAAATAATATTGTTTTAGTAACGTTATTGCGAATTACATTAATATAACTAAGGGAAATGAGCGTGAGAATTTCAATTCACATACCATATAACGTTTAAGTGGAAATTCATTAAACTATCGCGCAGAAAATTATTTGAATGTCGCGGGGTTTTCGCTAACATTACAGCTATGTACAAATATTTGAACGTTATACAAACTTTTGGCTTAAATGTACAACATAGATTGGATAAGCAGTTATTGTGGTATTCAAAACAGTTTTTAATTTTGTTTTTTTTTTTATTAGATAAAGTGACGAAACGAGCAAGTCGTGCGCCTGATGGTAAGCGTCACGCTTGCCCATAACAACACAGTACCAGACGTAAAGCACCCGATGCTGCGTTGCGCTCGTCACCCAGAGATGTTAGATGGTCTATCTCTTTGCCCTGTAATTTCACTGGCATCGTTGCCCTTTAAACCGGAACACTGTAGTGCTTGAACACAACTGCTTGACGGCAGAATATCTGGCAATGCAGTGGTACCTCTTACCGAGTCCGACTGGGGGTCGTGCCCGGTTGGCAGGCGTGACGCTTACCATCAGGCGCGCGACTTGCTCGTCTCTTCACTTTATATAATAATAAAAAAAAAACTTATACGAATGCAGGATACAATGTTGCCATTATCGTTTCGACCAGGCGACACGGGTTCCCCTGTCGTGATATCTGATTTTTTTTAAAGTTTATAGATTCCACAACACTTTCGGTTTTCGACATTGCATTTGTTGTAATTGTTATCTGCTTTGCAGCTTTGGCCGCTATGCCGCGCTGTTACATGGTAAAAAAAGGCAACCAGCGTCACGAGGAGCCTCCACTGTGCAGCCCCACCGAGGCTACCGTCGCCCCACACTGTTGCAGCCCATCAGAGCACTCAGCCTCAACAGGTAACACCCATTCTATTTATTCCACAGTTTCCCTGTTTATACAACTTCATTGAAATCTCTAGACGTCGCCAGGCAAGGCAAACATAGCCGAGTGAACGTATTTGCTCTGGTTATTCTAGATGGTAAAGGTCGGAAACATTAACTACCGGTCTTTGAAGATTCGCATGCTCTGCTAAGCGACTTTGAAATTAGGTGGATGTTTACTTATTTGGCGAGTTTACGTTGACATATATGAAGATTGTAAACTGTTCTTACAATTTAAAGGGATACTTATGATGTAACGTACTCAATTGCCACAAAGTTAATTCTCCAATCAACTTTTTGCGGATATAGCAATTTATTCGATAGAATGTGAAGGTGTGTGAATGAGAAGGTGAAGATGTATGGAAATATACTATTATTTAATACTATTTCTTATAGTTTAAATTTGGCAGTTTCATTTAGTGGCTCACAGGGGGGATTTTCGGGATTTATAATATCGGATCTTGTAAACAATATATAAAATTGTATTGGGCATATGTTTTTAGCTTTAGGCACCGTAAAACACTTAACTCGAAATGCTTGCTGGAATGCAATATGGCCGTAAATGGTGTTCGAATTTACGGGTCCGAAACGGGGAAGAGAGGTAGATATAGTGTCATTAACTTTTCATAAGAGATTCAAACTGGATGTTGTAAAAGATGTTCCAATTTAAAGTCGTTTAACTATTTACTGTGTTTAATAGTTTAGTAGTAGTTACTT
The DNA here is from genome assembly GCA_018248075.1 of Eurytides protesilaus protesilaus. Classification (NCBI taxonomy): domain Eukaryota; kingdom Metazoa; phylum Arthropoda; class Insecta; order Lepidoptera; family Papilionidae; genus Eurytides; species Eurytides protesilaus. The sequence goes on from DWHR010000035.1 coordinate 11,663, forward strand.
AAAATACATCTGAGCTTTAACTTCATGAAATATGCAAATAAAACACATAAAGCAATGGTAATTAAGCTGAGCTTTTAAATTTCAAAAGGAATAATGGTAATGAGTATATAGCATAAAAAAGGGAAATATTAATCGTTTTAGTAGCAGAGGATACTATAGTTTTCTGATTTAAGAAACAGAATATTCAGTTATTATCAAAAGAAATAAAGATTAATTTCTTTTTTTTATTAGATTTTATTTTTTACTGTATTTCGTTGAACGAAAACTGGCCTGAATGGAGTAACGGGTGTACTAACAGTGAAAAATATGGGACGGTAATTAATATAGACAACTGAAAATTAATAAAATAAATGGTTTATGTCAGCAGTATTCGTAGCCACCCTAGGTATACATACGAGCAAGTTGTGCGCCTGATGGTAAGCGTCACGCGGGCCCATAACAACACAGTACCACAAAGACGCTGCTAGGCTCTACGCTGCGCTCGTCACTCAGAGATATTAGATGGTCTATCTCTTTGCCCTGTAATTTCGCTAGCATCATTGCCCTTCAAATCGGAACACGGTAGTGCTTGCACGCTATTGCTTGGCGGCAGAATATCTGTCAATGTAATGGTACCGCCCCAGTCGGACTTTGCAAGAGTTCTACCACTTAGAAAAAGGTGATCTTGGTAAAAGGTGATCTTAAAATCGTTAATACATATACCGTGATTAAGGTCTATACTATAGGATAATTTTACAACAACTTTACCACCAGTCTTACGAATTTAATAAAGGTATTAAAATGAAAAGAAACAATTAATATATACGAGATAACAGCTCACTTTCGATACTATGCTTTTAGTGTTGTAAATCAAATAAAAGCAAAAAAAAATAATAATAATATTACATTTTGTAAAAGACACATTTATTTTACTTAGAATTTGCCTTTTTAAATTTATTAAATGTAAGAGGAGAAACGGAAAAGATTTAGTACGGTAGGGGTTTTCATGCTAACACTCGACGTCAAAACGAGGGATGCACTTCAACGGATTCTCTATGTCGGCTGTATTAAAAGATCGAACATCCGTTTTTCCGAGCGCGCTATGCTTTTCTAAAACTGCTCTTTTCTGTGCATCTTATTGGAGTCAATGAAAAAGTATAGAATTTAGTGTCTAAATAAATTCTGTATATTAAAAAAATTGTGGTTTAGTCTTTATGTTCTGGTTATTTTAATTAAGTAAAATACATACACCAACCTGTATTTTTTCTTTATATTTACTCTAATTTCTATATAGCAATCTGAAATTAGTACTGTATATTCTGAAATTATCAGCCAGATATGGTATCGATATAATGTTAGTTATTCTACCGCTAAGTATTAATGTGGTACTATCGTGATCCATTCTGGGAATAGAGATATAACTCCTTAAATATCTGGGTGAACAGTGCAGCGCTGGGTAAAGCAGGTTTTTTGTGGGACTTTGTTATTATGGGCAGGCTTGTCGTTTACCATCAGGCTAACGACTCGTCAACAAAAAACAAACCAGGTCCAATGGTTATTTAAACTAGTATTCATTTAAATTATAACATCACAAAATAATCTAGGTATTTTTATTGTTTCACAGTACAAGAGTTTATGTTAGACCAAAATGTGTGGAATAAAAGTTGATTGACTCGATTACGGGATACCTTTTATATTTTTATATAAAATATTGTAACATCTTTGTTTAAAAAAAAAGCAACTGTTGGGTTTCTTGCTGGCTCTTCTTATCAGAGCTACATACCGAGCCGGTGGTAGATTCTTTGCGTACTAACAACATTGACTTATTACACTGACATTTAAAAATGTGACGATTGGAGAGAGCTTGTAATAGGCTATTCAGGTACAGGAATTTTTGAATTTGAATTTGAAATCACAAGTTTAAGTCAGTTTGAAAACAGGAAAATTATATGGATAAAATAAATGATAAAATGAAACTTTTTAATTTTAATTCACTCCTTGTATTGATACTTTATTTATTCCCCTACACTTATTGACTAATAGTTCGAGCACTAGTTTGTCTATATTTATTGTTTAGCTCTTAGTTCCAAGTAAATGCAAATAGACTAGGATTTACCTAAACTCCAGTTCTATAGACTTTACTTAAAAGGCTACAGAAATATAGCCAATAGAAACGATTGTTGCATAAATCACTTTGAACTTGAAGCGCTATTTAAATCACCTTAATTATAAGCCACCCTTTCTATCACGACCAATACTGTTATTTAGAACAATTAAATAAGAGTTTCTATATTACTTTCTATTAAATAAAGTGACGGGGCGAGTAAATTGTGAACCTGATGTTAAATAAGGCGCTTGTCCATAACAGCGTCACATAAAACTTACATGGCTCTGCGCTGCGCTTGCCTCCCATAGATATAGTGTTATATCTCTACGCTCAGTAATTACGCTGGCATCATTGTCCTTCAATTCGGAAAACAGTAGTACTAACACATTACTGCTCGGCAGTTGAAAAACTGCCAATGCATACTACAGCACACAAAAGATTTAACAGCTAATTTTATAAAAAAACGCGCAAACTGAAAAAGGGGAAGCAAGAAGAGTGACCGCGAATGTTATTTTATATTATTATACAATAAAAAATCTTCACGTTTATTCGAATGCGAAACAGCTTGACTTGTTGTTTTGCTAAATATGAGAACTCTTATTTGGTTTTGTCCCACACATTTCACTAACTTCACTGTTTTAATTGTGAGTTTTTCTTTAAATTAACTCAATTAACAAAGATAAAACTATTAGTTGATTTATGTTCAACAGTTCTGTCAGGAGTTGAGCTGTAGATTAGCATTAATTCATCACTTTGTCAGAAAATGACTGAGTTTGTTAATATTTACGTAATATATATAAAATAATTGTGAGAATAACAACACGTCACCAATATAAATTATGAAGAAGGAAAGCGAAATTCTTCAAGCGGATATTTGA
>DWHR010000036.1:0-14557 GCA_018248075.1 Eurytides protesilaus protesilaus
ATATATATATATATATATTATTATTATTAATGGATAAGGTTAAAAGTGGTATATTTTTTTAAAGTCACACAAATTAAAACTTTCCTGTCTCGCTTTCGTTTAATGAACGAAAGAAAATACCACCGCATTACTGATAAAGACCATTCCACAGAGTAAACATCTAGAAAAACTTAAAGGTGTCAATGCCATGTGAATTTTCTAGTTATTTTTAGACGTGAGTATATTAACTAGGCTTTATCTTCACAAACTGTCAAATAATTTTTTAAGAAGCCGATTCAAAGATACACCAGGGAACTCCTTTAAGTCGACTATGAAACCAGAATAACCCACAGTTGCGGGTATTCGTAGAATTCAGCTAAATTAATTTGTTATTTTTTGTAATATAAAAAATATATTAATTCCGCTAATTTTCATCGAAAGTAACAGAAACTGTTTTGGATGGAACTAAATTGTTGTTTTGGAATTAAATATAAAAGATGATTCTCAATACCTTTGAGCTTTCGCAATTATTATTGCGACAACAGTAATAGTTACACAGTAATAGTTATACATTACTGGTTGGCGGAATACTAAGTTACAATGTATTAATGCCGCACCAAGTGGACTCTTCAAAAGAGTCTATAGGTCCATAAAGCTATTAAGTCTTTTTGTCGAATAATACCTTGGATCGTCTTGCGAACCTAAGTTAGAAATACGCAACCCACAGTTGTGTGTATTGTTAGATTCATCTAAATTCAGTTGTTATTTCCGTATTATAATAACTAAGTAAATTTCACCACACTTCATCAGAAGTAACAGTACAAATTGTGTATATAAAAATCTATTAGGAAGTTGTTGCGAAAACGGCTTAATAAATTACACTGCACTAATAAAAGTAGAGCACGAAACTTTATTTATTTATGTTTCACAAAACTCACAAGAGTAATAGAAAGGATAATGACAAGTAATGGGATACAGAAATGCACGGAAAAACATGAATATAACTAAAGTTTACTTGATGTGAAAACAACATGCAAAATTAATACTAAAAATATTTCATACAATATTATACACTTGTATAATTTTAGAGAATGTCCTCATAAGAATTTAATCAAGAAACCGTCTCTGGATTTTATAATATATAAGAGAATATTAAATTCCATCTTCAGTAACGTATTCAGAACAAAGGTCTCGGTAAATTGTTCGTATTATGTTGAATATTTGATTATGTTTTATGGAAACTTCTGTTCATTGCTGGAGATATGTATCTAATAGTACGCCTCTGAAGGCGACCTTTGCGTCGAAAAGCTTAAAAAAAAGAAAGACTGAATAATTCAAATAGGACGAATATATTGAAGTTTCTAATCGAAATAATTTATGACGATTATTCCATAGCCAACATTTAGACTCTCAAATATAATAATTTTTACATTATTATATTTGAGAGTCTAAATGTTACATTACATTAAAATAACCTATTGATATAATATTTGCTTGACCTTAAATAGATTGCAGGATATATAAACATACCCAAAAATTTTGGATTAAAAAAACAGACGACGTAGGTAGATGAATCCATTTTCATATTTGAAAATTTATGAGATAACAAATAAAAAATCAAAACTAATGTCTCAACACAAAGCTGTATGTATCCATAAATGGTTGTAGCTATTTATTAATATGTAATAGTACTGGGTGTTTTGTTTAACATTGCCATTTAAACTGGCATTTATAAAATATATATTAAGAACAATAGATTAGAAAAGGTGCGATTTATGTCCCAAGTTCTATTATAAAAGACCAAACACAATATTTTCACTACCATTTTTCGTTTCTGACACCGCATATAGTTCTATAGTACAGTAATTCTTTGTTTTATTTTAAATGAAACAAAGAAATTAAATTTAGGTGAATGTTTACTATAAAAAATAAAAATGTAATTTGGATAACATCTTACGCTTAACCATTAAGTGACAAAAGAATAAGAGAAAGAAAAGGTGTTGCAAGCAACAAAAAAATACTATTATGGCAAGTGTAAATAAAAAAAAATCTACTTAAAACAATTTTACGTTAATATTGTATTGAAGACTCTGATTTCTTAAGATTTTATTACCGTAAACCATAGATATTATAAGATTGTCATTACTCAATCAAATTAGTAAAAGAGTCAATTGAGAGAAAATTAATTTTCTCAAAGAACTTTTTTTATTACTTTTACCCCACGTATTACTATTATAAGACTTCGAAAACAGATAAAGTAAATCACTTTTATTCTCGTTTATTGCGATAGAAAAGATTAGAATCTATTAGCGAATACACAAAGAGGATTTGTTCTGGTTACTGAGTATTGTTTGATGTTATCTCTTTAGTGTTGATGTTCACTCTTTAGTGTTGGGACGCTTTTGCTTGAAAGGGAAATTGAATACTGTGCATTTTTATTCGAATTTTTTTGTAAGTGTTGGTTTTTGTTATGAAAATTTATACAGAAGATCTATATCGGATACGGGTCTATTCGGCTGTATTAAATTAAAAACACTCGCTTGACTACATTATTACCTACCGCTGCAATTAAACGCTACATATTTCATAATGACATGATTTAATTACTAATAGCAATTGAGTGTATTGATCTGTCTATACCAAATGTTACTGATCACTTCGATGACAATAATAACGCAGTAAACAAGGCAAACTGGTTACACAAAAAAAAATAAAATTAACGGTGACACAAAAAAAAAATTAACGGAAGTAAAATATAATTCTAAGTACAATCGAATTCCGCATAACATATATGGTATATGTATATGTTTCGCGTTGTATGAAATCACAATGTAGAAAATCGCGTTATACAAATAAAGTTGTCGCGTTTTGTTTGTCGCGGAAGTCTACTGTACTATGTAATTTTTAAGCTTGTTGTCCTCCGAAAAATTGCGATAACTATGAAAATTGCGACCGGTCATATCATTAAACGATAAACTTACTCGCTATCTCGATCACAGAGCACTAGATACGACGCCTGTAGCGATCTAATATTATACAAAGCAATAATACTAGACGGGCACGACCCAATTCGGATTGGTGATGCGGTACGATACGATACGAAACGAGCGAGTGCAATATAAAGACCACCATTTAAATAAAATCGGAAACACGAACGGTATACGACGGCAGCAAAGAGTAAAAAGACAACTGCATTTTGTGAAATTCACGTTTTACATAATTGAACTAAGAATTTTTATATTTATCTAAAGATAGTTTTTTTTTCATCAATCTCATCTTAGCGATTTTAATGCGTATACAAAGACGACTAAATCAATGTTTACAAAGTAACGAACGCGGTTTTAACGCTCTCCTGAAAAGAAGTACTAATTTGGTGGATATCCCTTTTTTCCTTGCTGCCGTCGAATTATGAGTCACTTAGAAGCCAATGCGGTTAAGTTCATTCTTTGATATTTTTCGATTTTTTAAATTTTTTATGAAATAAAAATTATTTCCTTGTTGCAGAGTTTACACTTAGAAAACTGACTTTGTATGCTTTCCTGATCAAATTAATATATCAAGAATTTAATAAATTAAAATATCAAAAATTTAATTTGTTCAATTTTTGTTTTCTGGACTTAACGGCATTGGCTCCTAAGCGACTCATAAAAAAAGAACACCCACAAAGAGATATAACATAATTAAAAGTTCCAAATCGATCACAATACAACCTGACCCGATCACGAATTCGTCTAAATATAAACAAATATAGGCTATTAAAAAACCTAATTCTCATTACCATCATACATATTATATTATCGCACTATGATTTTTTTATTTCGTCTTTTAAAAAAATCGCTGCCCTTACTTTAATATAATAATAATATCCTCCTTACCGGTTCCGGCCACGGCGGCCAATCTAAAAGAGATCAGTCAAGTGCGCGGGATATATTATAGTGTGCCAGCGTTTGCACAGAAACAGGTACTGTCATTCTTCCTTTACTCTCATAGCCCGATGGCTCGGACTGACGCGACTGACGAGAGAACAGGCCCAAAGGCAGTGACATTACCCGACCTCTTTGTAACGAGTACTCTAAGCTACCGCTAGATGGAATCGACAAGTAGCCGGGACCGACTTTTTACTTGACTCACAGGCCCAGGCCTATACTACTGGGCTACGGAGGCAGTTGAACAAGTCTTCTAAGTAGTTGGACCCTGCGCAGAGTCTGTCTGGCGTGGTAACAAATATATGTTGTTACAAAATGACTGATCAATGTTGGTTTTGAACATGGTGCCTACCAAGGAAATTTTGTGAAAGAACGTCTTTCCTAAAGTGGTAAATATCATAAAAATGCCTTTATACAAATTTGATTTATATTAATCAATGTTGAGAAGCAATATTTTTTATTTGTTTGTATAAAATTAAGATTTTAAAGTATAACAAATTGATTCTTACACAATTCTGAGCGAGATCGGGGTAATTGGTTTGAATACCGTCGTCAAGGATTGATACTACGACACCGTTTCCTGTATAGCCCTTCTGTCATGCTGACGTAACAAGCCGTCCTTCGCGCCACCATTCTGAAAATTAGATTATAGGTTTTAACGATATTTAATAAAATAGGTATTCCAATGGAGATTATTCAAGTTACGGATACACGAGTTAATAAAGTTTCTAAAAAGTGACAACTTTTTTTTAAAATCTATGAAACTTCACAACTAACGAACTATAATTTTATTAAAATCAGTCAATATCAAACCGACTTCATACTGGAATTCGGAGGATCCAATGGGATATTACAGAGCGGTCTCCCCAAAACGGACCGAAATCACATTAACCTTTTATTTTTTAAAGGATATGTGAGTGTTATGGTAAGCGAAACGCTTGATGATAGAATAGCTATGCATTGGTACCACCCTAGACGGTTTCTACGAAGGAATCGCACCACATAGAAATAGCCTAAAACCAATGATTAATATTTTCACTCACCAAGTACCATTGCTCCTTAAACAGTGGGTCAGGAAAGAACGGAGTAGAATTCAAAGCCCGATGTCTTGTTGTATGCGCGGGCATACGACGATTCAACTGAGCCCAGAGCCCACTCTCCCTTTGCATGTAATCCAATTAAATCTCCGTCTCTCGCGTTGCTGGTGGAACTATCGAACCTGGCGGGAAATAAAAAAAAGATAAGACCATGACATAACAAGTGGATTATCAACAACGCACGCAGTTGGTATGTTATATGCACACTTCGCAAAATACGATTTAATATTCGTTAAATTGCATCTCTCTATTGGCTGTTTGTGTAAATTGTATCTCTCTATTAGCTGTTTTGTTGAAGTCATAGTAGCGATATTTTTATTAAATTAATAACCTGTAAACGCCATAATGTAACAAATCTTTTGCTTACAAACCTTGTCTTATGAAAATTCCCTCTCATGAAGAGAAGCAAAGCAATCTTGATTAATAAACCAAAATATGTCGAGCCAGGACGGGCGCAGCACAAAGCCAAGCACGCTCTGTGTGGAGTGTGGTACATCAGGCACACGACTTGTTGGTCAGACCGCTTCATTCCTTAAAAATAAATAAAAATCTTTTGGTGTTATGAAACCCTTTCTTACAAAGCTTCCTTAAAAGTTTTAATTAATCAGGCAAGTTTAGATTCAGCCAGAGGCAGCCGTTCATGAGCGTTCCAAGTCATTAGCTATAGCTCGAGTTCCCTAACAGAACTATCACTAACCATCGACACAAGTAAAAATCTTTGTAAGTAGAAGATATGTTGTAAGATACTGTGACGTACATATGTGTGTAAAGGAAAATGTGTGTAAAGATCTGTATTTTTTTATGTACGTAAACAATATGTTTACCTCCGTCTGATTAAACATATTTATCGTGATGTGAGCAAGCATAGCTTTGAATTGTTCAGTTAACCAATTAAAAATATTGAGAGTTACTGTTCCTTATTTAGGAGTGTAGCTTACCATAAAGCGCCCGACTTGCTTTTTCAGCTTTGAGTTTATAAAATTAAAAAAAAACTGCTATTAAAAATATCTTTATTCAAATAAAATGTTGCCAAGGCATTTACAGGTAATTTTTTTCAGGTTTATCCGGTTTCAGGATGTTTTTTTCATAAGTGAAATAAATATTGCAGTCATATCTTATATTCGGCACAATCAAAATTTATACCAAGAAAAAAGAGTGGAAGGCTATAATTTTGATTTAGCTATTATTAAAATATTGACATGTTTAAATGTGCTATTAGAAAAAATTCATGGTTTAATTACATATATACTTTTAATGTGAAACACAATTTTAAATGAACAAAATATGAATTTGTTAAGTCAATTGCTATTTTTTTTTGTAATATGCTACTATAAAAATAGTAACACACAAAAATCTGTTATCTAATTCTGAGCACCAAGCAGTTACCAGTACATATTACCTTGTACACAAGCATGTGTTACATACGCTCTATACCAGGATGATGTACCAAAGGGACAGAAGCTTCAAATGATTACCAAGCGGCCTCGCAAATTATTCGGGCGCTCCACGAGGCGGTCGGCCATGTTAACCGATTATATAAAATGGATTGGATAATTTACAATGCACCTCCTTTATCTTCAATTCAAGGGGCTTGTCAGCGAGTACGGCTGACATGGAGCCAAACTTTATAACCTATTAATTAGTTTTCAACAATTATCATAACTTGACAGACGGAAGCCGAATATTCAATTTTTTACGATATGAAGTGACGAGACGAGCGCGTGGCGGTAAGGGTCGCGCTGGATCATAACAACACATTATCACACAGAATATGCTTGGCTCTGTGGTGCGCTCGTCACCCAGAGATTTAACATTGACTATGTCATTGCCCTGTAATTACGCTGGCGTTATTACCCTTCAAGTCGGAACACAGTAGTGCATACAGAGTACTGCTTGGCAGCAGAATATCTGGCTATGCAGTGGTACCCAGTCGGACTCTGCAAGAACCCTGCCACTTACTAATTGGATTTTCAAATGTATGAAGAGCAAATCTTTTGAATGCCAAACATATTTGTTTTTAATCATTTATATATTTCATTGAAAAACATACACACATGTTCATATGAAACATATAACATAATGTGCTTCTAGCAAATTTCTTTTTATTTCAGATAACTGGCACAGGCCACTAGCCGATCAGCGCTACGTAAATATTTAATACGTGTAAAGTATAAAACTGTTGGTTTTAAATTGCAAAGCGAGTTGGCGATATCCAATTTAAGGTACACCAATATATTCCGAAAACTCATATTTTTCATAGTACACCTTTCGTTATCTACGTACGTATGCACGATGCTTTACGATAGCTGCACCACGGTACGCTTTTAATTAAAAAATATTTTACTTTTTAATTACGAATATTTTCAATATATAAGGCGAATTTACATTACATTTGCAATATTTTTCTTTTGAAAATATCCTTTATTTTTACATTATCTTAGTATTAATGACTCAAAATATAGTGGTTCAAGTATTATTAGTTTAAAACCAACGACAATCTAACAAAATCGAACCTAGCCCTGTTATAATTAATTTTAGTTTTCTCCTTCTACTCATTATAAAATATTGCTACTTTATGGATTTTTATCGTGGGTTTTATTTTAAATTTAAACTCTTCTCGAAGTATCGAATACTTTATAGCATTCATGATCACGGGACGGCCTGATGTAGCAAATATGTTTATGTACATGTGTGTGTTGTTATCAATGATAATCGTAACTACCGCCATTTTGAAAATTAATCTTTTTTAAATTTACTCCAATTTTGTAAAAAAGATCTAACTAAAAGATCTAACTGTATCTTTCAGTCTTGAATTTTATAAATATGGGTACCCAAGCCGACGGCAGCATTAAATCATAATATTAATTTAAGTTTGAATATTTCCCGATTTTAATAGTCGCACCAAAATGATGAAAAGCTTGTATTGTTCGGCAAAAAATTGTGATTTATCAAATCTGGTAGTGGGTCCCGTCCTTTGAGTGTCTTAGTTCGTCGACTGCCAACTGATACTGATTTTCTTTTTTATGTTTTCCCACGATTTTTTTTACGCGGATTTAATTGTACATTTTAGTCTGTCAGTGATGATAATTATTCTTCTAAGTGGTAGAACTCTTGCAGAGTCCGGCTGGGACAGTCGCCAACAGGTTATATGCAGCCGGTGGCGGAACTGTTATGGGAGTTAGCAATGATCGTAAACCCGTTTGTCATCATAGTAATATAATATTAAATACAATAGTATACAAATAGGATATATATATATATTTGCAATATTTGTATAAAATAGGATTTTGCAATCGGCTATTGAAGTTTTTTTTTATCTTAATTCTATGCATTCTCTCCATCTCAATTTTAGCTACTATTTTATTAAGCAAAGCATAAAATTCTGTTTACGGGTTCTTAGTTCATAAAGATGTGTGAAATTAGAATGTATTGACCCCCACCCAAGTGATTTTGTTTAGGGTCTCAGAATCTTTTACAGATGTGCTAACAGCAAAATTTGTGAGAAATTCAATTGTGGTAAACGACCACGCAAATATTCTATATCTCATTTAAAATATACAGGCACTGACTAACTCTATCAATGTACTGAAAAGCTATTAAAAAAATCATGAAAATTAGACTAACAAATTTTATAAGTGTTAGAGCAGTAGTGTGTAGGCACTACCGTGTTCCGGTTTGAAGGGCAGTGCTGCCAGCATAATTATAGGGCAAAGAGGTAGACTGTCTTTTATCTCTGGGCGGCGAGCACAGCACAGAGCCAAGCATGCTCTGTGTGGTACTGTGTTTTTATGGGCAGGCATTATGCTTACCATTAGGCGCACAACATGCTCATCCCGTCACTTTGCAAAAAAGTCAGTCAGTTTTAAATAAATATAATTCAACCATTTCACCGTCACTGACTACGTAAGCAGTCACTCATGGTGAGAAATATATTATTGGACAGCCACGCGTATTCCCTTTTTTACGGTCAACGAGTACGAAGCACTTCCAGAGCCCACTCGAGCCCAAGAGCCCTCGACTTTAACTGACGTTGCTATAAATAACCGGGAAAAATACAATAGGGAAATCCAAATAAGTAAGTTACGCCCTGCAGCGCCAATATTTTACCACATATACCTACATACGTATATCAATATCATCAAGATAAGCTTTAAATATACAAACGCTTAAAACCAATGCCATAAAATCTATTAAAGTCGTTGTAACAATAACGAGTTTTACAATAAAAATATCCGATTGTAGAATAATATTTCACTTAAAAATATCGAAGAGCTAAAAATTTTATTAAAATTGAACACTTAACATATCAGACATACCAAATGTATCGTTTTTAAACTATTCTATGTCTCATTTGGCATAGTAGATAAACTGTTGGGTGCGACGTCATGGGTTCGATTCCCATTAGGCAAATATTTGTGTATCATGTGTGCGTACATATTATTCCATCTACCCGTGTGATGTTAGTACATGTTAAATGTAGTTGCAACACAAAGTAAAGTTATCTTACAGAAGGAGGTTATTTAATAACTAAATAAATTAAAAATTGTAACAAAAACTTGACATAGAAACGTCCAATGACAGTAATACAAAAAACAAATCAATTCCTAAATTAAATTCGAAAGATACAACTATCATCCTATACATAATTTTCTCACTTGTACTAACTAGTAAGTTAAAACTAGTTTTATGGCGGAAAGTTGTGCTTCAATTTGAAATATATCATTGCAACGTCGTATTATGTTATCTCACTTTGCTTAGGGGTACAATAAGCGATTACTCTCCACTTGGCTCGGCTGCAGCGTGTAGAACAGTCTTTTTTGGTCGACACCGCCTACGCCTCCAAGTTTATTTTGGGGGCCTTATTCAAAGCGTGAAAACCATTCTTCACACGGATTCGGTGCCCAAAGAAACTATACTTGGTTCTCAGGTCTGTTTTTTTAGGAGATAAGATAACGAGACGAGCAAGCCGTGCACCGGATGGTAATCTATATGCCCTCTAATAACAAGATACGGTTTTACAGGATATAATGTAATTTATTTTACTCATTCCTTGATGTCCTTTAAACTATGTAATAAGCAGTTTTAATGTTTGATTTTGAATAGACTACGATTTGTTTTCTCCTTTTCGGATCATTCATTCTTTTTTCTCTAAGTTATCTTATTTTTAGTATATGTTTTCTTGGCGATCCTACACTATAGATCCACGACTCTGTTGAATAATATTGACATATACATTCATTAAGTGGTTGGACTCTTTCATAGAATCTGCCTGAGGCTGTAATAATGTATTGCTCATTATTTTACTGTCAAGCGGTAATGTGAAAGCTGTGTTTCAGCCCTTGCTCTTTTTTGTTGCCATTGAATTTATTGAGCATAAGGATATAATATTTAATCTCTGAATTGCCACCAGGCGTAGCGTACGACTTGCTCGTCTTGTCGATTTATCTCATAAAAAAAAACTTATATCGCCCGCAAAAAACGAATACAAAAAGATGCTACATTTTCAGTTATCATCAAATGCACCACTCGCTAGTCGTGTCGCTTTAGCCATAAAAATAAAAACTATATAAAAACGACAAAGATCAAGAGAGTCGAACAAAATTACTATAACTATCGCTCTTGTGCATTAGTGCACTGTTAATAAGCATTGTTCAAAAGAAAGCGGGACCTGTCTAAAAGCAATTGCACTTTTTGTTCCTCTGGTACGTTTGTATAGAAATTTTTGATGATACTAAGATAATCAGCGCTCGCTTTCAATACTGACGGGTAAAACGTTCCAATTCTGCCTTTCCTTGTAGACATTAGAGCTTTGCGAGTCGCTCTTAAAGTCTTTAAATACAATTTAGGAAGCGATCTCTTAAGTGGCACGTAATAAGCGATCTCGCGTATTAAGTGGAGTTTTACAAACAACCCGTAGACTCAAAGGACGATACATCTTATGGAAGTCGGTTAATACGATTCGGCCATTAACTTATCTTTTTTAATCCATAATATTTCAAAATTTTTGCTGCTGCAAATATATACAACTATATTTATTCATTATATTTATGCAAATAATATTTATTGCAAAATAGAAAATATTTTACTGGTTACTGAATTTATCGTTTTATATATTTACACGAGTTAAGTTGGGGACTCGAAGAAGTGGCTTTAAAAAAAGTATACAGAGGTCCGCTCACTAGAGCTGTTGGTTATGAACTAATTTTATGTTGTAATAATACAGGCTTATATCTAATGACGATAACAATGGGTGTCATATTTTAGTGTAAACAATGGATTCTTATTTTTAACTTACCTCCTACTTACAGACAATGTGTCTGTTTACAAAAGATAAACTTATATTTAATTCCCGGAACGTAATTCACGTGAAGAGAAAATTGTACTTCTTTTCTGGCTTTTGCGTACACGGATCAGTGTGATTTTATTGAAACTGCACTATCGATATGTAGATAAAAGTAACAAATATAGTTTATAAGTTTTCAGGCGAAGGTATTGGTCGAAAGTGTACGAGAGGCTACTCAAGGCGAGTGAAATTGTAGGATGCCAAAATTAAGACTATTAGAACATGAGACCAAAAAAGAACTCAAGATCAGTATGATCGTCAATGTAAAAAATATTGACATATATTAAGCAATAACCATTTTTTCCTCTGAAACAAAGAGGCGAGACGGGTAAGTCATGCACTTGATTATAAGTGACATACTTAGGCTCTACTCCCTACGCGTCACGCAGGTATATGAGGTAGTAAATAGCAATCAGTTACTTTCCATATATGTAAATAGACCACAGTTATCTTATTCATACAGATATAAATATTCATGTATTAAAATTATGTATTTCATATTATATTCTATATATATTTCATATTATAGTCGTCGTAATAAGCTACATAAACTTCTTTTTTAAGGAAATAACGTAACGAGATGAGTAAGTCGGATGCCTCCTGGTAAGCGAAACGCCTGCTCAGAACAATACTGTGCACCACAGATCCTGCTTGGCCCTGCGCCGTTCTCTTCACCCAGAGATGAAGGATTTTATATCTCTATGCCCAGTACTTACGCTGGCAATATTGTCTTTCATACCGGAATTCATTATTGTTTACATATTATTACTTGGCATTAGAAAATAGGCGATGCAATAATACCTTTTCAGGTGGACTTTGCAAGAGTCCCACCACTTTTTAATACACGATGTACTAACAGGAATTTTTTCCGACAGAAATGCCTCAGGCATTGTACGTGAACATGTCAGAGCTCGCGACTTTGGCCGCGTCACGCGCTCAATTACAACAACAGCAACAGCAATCGCAGCAACCGCAGCAACAGCAACAACAGCAGCAACAATCGAGCGCCGAATTTCCACAACAAGAGAAGGTAAGTCAGGTTTATATATATGCCAGATATTCTGCCGCTAAGCAGTAGTGTGTAAGCACTACTGTGTTCCGGTTTGGAGGCGTCATTACTCGGAAAAGGGAAAGACTATCTTATATCTCTGTGTGGTGAGCGCAGCACACCACCTCACTCCACTTTCGTAAAGAAACATATATGAATATCTTCAATTAACCCGACTGCCCCGGAATGGTTGGCAGAATCTGTATTGATTGAATGTGTATATAAGAGCAGAGACGAAACTTTTTAAAATTATGATGAAGTTTGGTTGCTAGTAAAATATAATTTTCTTTATTTTTTAAGGAATATGAGGCTTTGCGATTCCAACAAGTCTGTTTAGCTTGCCTTTAGCCTATTTGAAGGACCAAAATCAATTAATATAAGTTTTTTTTTTACATTTTTTTCATGCTTTATGAGATATTTAACTCTCAGAAAAAAAAATAATTTAAATCACATACTGTGATACTTCGGGATCATTATCAATAAAAATTATAATTCATTTAATAATTTTTAAGATTTATTATCTCTTCAACAAACGGAAATACCTATTTTAAAAATATCTCAAAGGCAATAAGTATTAAAAGTCCTTTTTGCAAGTTTACAGAAAGTTAGTAATAAAAGTAAACCCTCAATCGATATGTGGATAAATTTATTTTCTACAAATCAACATGAAAACAGAATAATAAGTCTTATCACGTTTACATAAAGCCGATAATTGCTTGCACACAAAGTCTAATCTATTTTATGGCGCCATGTTAAACACTCTCATCTTGGTTTGTCTGTCAATGTAGTACATTGGCTTCTCTCTTTTGCTCCGGTTGGAACTGCAAAGTGAAGAAATGTTATACTTTTAATTATCCATACCAGGAACACCAAAAGTGGTCAATATCGACCCTTTGTGGTCGAAATCGGTTTCCAAGGGGTCGACATATACGAAAATTGATTTTGGTGGTCGACAAAAATACTACAAACTAAAAATACGACCGAGTAAAGTCTTAATAATTTTTTTTACGAGATAAAGTGACGAGACGTACAAGTCTTGCGTCTGATGGTAAGCGTCACGCCTGCCGATAACAACACAGTACCACACAGAGCGAGTTTGGCACTGTGCTGCGCTCGTCACTCAGACATATAAGATGGTCTATTTCTTTGCTATGCAATTTCGCTGGCATCATTGCCCTATCTGCCATTATTAATTACACTTTATATTTTTTGAATTTTATATCTATTTATTTTGTTAAATTTTGATGAGAAAATGGTGTCAAGCTTACTCACTTATCCAACCGCATTTTTTAAATTGTGTATTTTATCAAAAGGAAGAAAAAAAACTAGAGATACGATTTATAAGTAATTTAGCTATGGGTGTCTGAGGTTTCTGTTCATTTTGGAAAAGGGATGTTTTGCCCAAAGTAGTTTGGTATTCCCTGGTATATATGATACAAATGTCTGATACAAATCATTATAGTAAAACAAAAAATCGTTAGGCATAATTTCAATACAACATTCAATGAATTTGTATCAAAACTTGCCACCGTAGCAGTGGCTTGGAGTAGTCGTTACTGAGAGGTCGGTTTAATGTCACCGCTTCTGCGCCTAATCTCTCTCTGGTGTTGGGTCCATCCTATCAGGCTTTGAGAGTAAACGAAGAGTGAGTGCACCTGTGTCTGAGATATATCACGTGCAGTTGGCTGATCTCTTGTAGATTGGCTGCCGTGGCCGGAAATCGGTCGGGGGGACATTATTAAGACATGAAGGGTACATGAAGTCTTGCTTGATACGACCTTACACTAGCCGAAAGGTTTAACAGCAAATGACAGGAACTGATGCAGGTACTTTCGGTCTACATATAACGTGTCGTTCTCGTCTAAAGGGCAAGCTTGCCAGCGTAATTATACTGCATAGCTATATAATATCTCAAATTCCTGGGAAACGAACGCAGCGCAGAGTCAAGCCCTGTGATGACAAGCAACGGCAGTGTGTTTATGTGAGTAGGCGCGTCGTTTACCATCAGGCGCACAGCATACTCGCCTTTCGCTTTAAGACATAAGACGAGACGAGCAAGTTGTGCATTTGATTGTAAGTGACACGCCTGCCCATAACAACACTGTACCACACAGTGCGTGCTTGCCTCAGTACTACGCTCTACACACAGAGATATAAGATGGTA
>DWHR010000037.1:0-14283 GCA_018248075.1 Eurytides protesilaus protesilaus
TTGCAAATACCTGCTTTAGCGAGCGGCGGCAGTCGCAATTTGGTAGGAACACCACTGACACCGTTTATGAGGGGACCAAATGAGTTGTCGCTCACACATGCTACCTACTATCCTACGAAAACCATATAACTGTTCTTAATAAAATTACATCATATTGAATAATGTAAGCACAAGTCCAAATATAAAAAAACTCTAGCTGAGTTTCATATTACACTAAGTACTTCATGATACATTCAATCTCTTAATGGTTTAAAATATATTAGCTGCCCATTGGAATTTTGGTTAATTTATTAAAATGTCTTAGTTTAGTCCATTAGGTTACCTTGGATCCCAAATTTCGGTAAATGTAGCCCAATAATTAATTGATATAATAACATATAAATACATCACTTTTAACACTAACTATAAATATAATAAATATATCAAAAACTTAACTTACTTTTATTTGATTTAGAATCTTGAAATTGACCATTTTTAATACCTATAAAATATAATAGTATTCTTTAGTAACGATTACTTTAATTCACTGTTATATGGCGTCGTCCAATCGATGGATTGCGTCACTTTTCAGGCAATCGGTTGATCGTAATAGCGGCACTCCTCTTTCTACACGACCCCACTACGCCGCATCAGCGTTACGATTCCACTAAGTCGCTGAGGATACGGAGAATGGCCAATGCAATACCGACATTCCTCTTCCCCCGCGACTCCACCTTGACTGCGTAGAACGAGCAGATGTGGCATCACACCACTCTCAACCCGCTCTCCACAGCCTCCTCCAAGGCGCATCCAATGTGGGCTTCAAGAGCGAAGCGCCGTCTCTGGCCAGCCCTACGCCACGGGCTGGCTGGCTGGGTGACCAGGCCAAGGTTACTAGAGCCCCTCCTCCACGACAAGGCAAGAACACATCGGAAGGGGGCCCATAATGCCTAAATCCAACTAAGAAACAACATCACAAAGTATTTTGCTCTCCATAGAATTCAAACACACGACCTTGGATTTATAAAACTTAGGCCTATACTATTTAGCCACAGAGGCAGTAGTAAGTTTTAAATAAATTGTTTTTGATTAAGCTATTGCATGAATTCTTTTCAACATTCAATTTCGTTAGCAAATAGAGAAGTATATTATGTAAACAGAAACACGTTAACTAAAATAACATACGGACATGTAATTACGAGTGTGGACAACGCAAACAATTGGTACACAGGGCTTTATAAAAAATGTAGCGTGTTGCAAAATGAGACCGTAAATGTAATAAGTATTCAATCTTGTTTATTTCTTTCAGTAATCAATTTATTTAAGTACTTTTATAATTATCAGAATACATTATCAATGCAGGTTACAGACTCACTAGGTTTAGAAAAAATCATCAACAATATTTGTTTAATGTTTTTTTCTAAACCTAGTGAGTCCGTAACCTGCATTGATAATGTATCTGTCATTTCTATTATTTTCTATTAAAGTTTTTCTTTTTCTTCTTTTTAAATTGTTTCTTTTATAATAAATATTTTTTTCATAGTCAACAGTATGACTTCACCAAAGGTAATATAGTGATAAATGCCAAAAAAAATGTGTAGAGTTTACTTAACCTAGTGCTAAAAATTATATTTCAACATTGTTCTTAATTATGAAATTATTGTAATTAACCGAAGTTGCGGTATAGTAAGGTATGACATTAAATCCAAATTAGATAACTGATATAAGTCCAGAAGTTATATCACATTATAAAATTCTGCAAACTATTTTAGACGTTATCAAAAATTTTAAACTAAGATTAAAAAGATACTTCGTAAAGCATATTATTTTTTCAAAAGTTTTTAATTCATAAAAATGTGTGGAAGTAGAATATATTTACCCATATACGGACATACATCACAGTTGTTACTGTATAAAAATTGTAATTTAGCTTTTAAAAGGGCAAGTGTTGAGTTTCTTTCCGGCACCTCTCAACAGCCTCCTCACGGACTAACTTCACTAACGATTCTAAAGTGCTGGTAAAAATTTAATAAAATAAAGCTCAATTTTTTTTCAGTAATATAGGAGTCGTTTGCAGAGAGATTTAAGATTTTATCTCTTTGGATACAAAATAAGCTAGCAACATTGCTCTTAAATTAGTTCTAATTAAAAGTGTATGTCGCAACTCAAACGGTGTATTAATAAGAAAACTTCCCAAAGCGCTGATCTTTGCTTCAAAGTGTTATTTTCAGGGTACGTCTCTAGCGCCTCGTCCCGCCGTGTCATCCGGTACACACAGCAAATGACATTGCCTTTCTGATATATTACATTCGTGCTGATAAAGGTTCATGCTTTTTATTCTTTGTTTATTTTTCATACAGCAGTGGAGCAAGAGATTAAATAAATGACATGAAAAACAATTTACAAAAGAATTCATACGACACTAGTCAAGATTTTTTAAGTTACAAACGAAAAGTAATGATTTTTTTAATCCAAAATAGTTGTAGATAAAAAGTATTTTTTTTCTCGATCTTTAATTTCAAAGCGACGTTAATGCTAAAATGGGTTTACTTTTTATCAATTCCAATTAGATACATCGTGCATTAGTAACTGGAGTTTACAAAACACGTAACTTGCAACTTCCAAAGTGCCCCCCTCTCAAAATTGTCGTCCCCGAATTTAAACGATACCAGTTGGCACCTCTTTTTCCCCGAGTGTATTTACAATACAACACTTAACTGAAATCAATCAATTTTCCATAAAACAATGTAGAACAGAAAGGCTGTTCATTCTTTTTTTTTTCTAGGTAATAAATGAGTTAACGGACAGGAAAATTGTCTGAACCGATCAGTGATTTGTTGAATTTTCAGTGATATAAAATAATATATTTTTTTTAACACTTTAAACATCTATTGTATTGTAATAGAATCGAGCAGTCAAATCTTGCAACTTTAGGTTAGTTGCAACGTTAATACACGGCAGCTGGCTAAAAGACTCGTCTAAAACAAATGAAATAGGTTTTCAATTGTGTCATACAATTTTAAAATCAGTGCTAAAAATAAAAAACATAGGCCAATAATTACAAATGTCTATATCTAATTATATTTTCTGTATAACGTCGTTCCAATATTAAACGACTTCGGAAATATTAAAAGGATATCAGATTTAATTTAAAATATGTAGAATATAAAACTGCGTATTCTTATGCGAACATATTTTATATTAAAACTATTCCTACGAATCATTTACATATAATTTAAAAATAATTTTCTGACGTTTTCAATATTTACAACATCAAGTAGAAGTAAAGTAAGCGCTTTATATGTGTAAAAATGGTTTTGTATGCTAAATTGCTTATATTTTATACAAAATTTTGAATCTACAAATATACTCCAGAATAAATTTAGTATACTATACTCAATAGACAAATACTTTGGCTACCTAGTTAACACTGATTCCATATGGCTTTACAGACTTGTTAAGTTTTGTTTTGTATATTAGCTTACGTGCAACTGAATTGTGACTCTGTGTGTGATTGATTATTTTTGTCTGCAAAGAGTACTATCACTTATCAAATACTTATTTTGCTTCAATGTCTCACATTACTTTTTTTTTGAGTTGGGACAAAAAGGACAGTTTTAAATTTAAGATTTAGCGTTTGGAAATATGTACACAGATGATTTGACTATACAACTCTCATTATATTACATACACTTTTTCCAACGATAAGTTTGTTCTGTCGTCCATCCACGTAACTTCCTTGTTAGATGGAATCATTGGATAGTAGATTTTAAAGCTAGCTAGCGGTTAGTAATGCATCAAGATCCTCATAAAGAACGAAGATATATGCTCAACTTGTATTGTGTATATTTCGCAATTCCGTGTGTGAACTGATCTATTTCTTTATGTTCCGCAAGGAATTTTTTCCCGCTGTGACCAAAATTTACATAATTTTACGGGACTTAACTACTTAAAAATAATATATATAAACCTGCTTGTCCGTTTCACTACTTACAGTTTGTCTAGCACTTAAGCAAGTATATAAAGTGACGAGATGAGTGAGTCGTTCCTATAAGAACACGGTACTACAATGTTTTTTAAATCGCGCCAGTATTAAACTGCTTGTCATTGCGTTTCGCTCGTGACCTAAAACTTTAAGATAGTCGATTTCATGTTAAGTAATTTCAATGACAATATAACCCTTCAAACTGCTAACATTGCTGCAATTAATTGGCAGTGAAATAAATGGCAAAGCAATGATGCACACCACAGCGTCGGGAGGGCTTTGTAAGAGTTATATTACTTAGAAACAAATGTTATAAATGCCAATATTCATTTGGATTAAAATACTACACCATGTCAAAGGGCCTCATTCCGAACACACTCCATTAATCCATAAAGTATAAACTTTATTTATAGTTTAAACTTAAAAAAGTATAAACTTAATGTATACTCTTAGATAATTAAATAGTTTTTATAAAACATTAAAATATTTAACGTTTAATAAAATATGTCCGGAGTGAAGCCCCAACAATGAGACTACATCCCTCCTGATTTGATCGGTCTGTGATTGATCAAATTAAGTCTGGCAAGGACATTGAAAGGTTTTATACTATAAAACTTTTTTAAGGAAACTCATATAATATGCTTAAACGACGGTTAATGTGAACGTCAAATCTGACGATAATATTTTTATTACAATGCTGTATCCCTATAGTGCAAACCCCATTTAAAGTTAAACAATAAAGTTATTAGTTATATCAAAGGAATTGATGCTGTCTTGCGTTGAACAAAAAACATTGCTTCAACACATGAGAGCGCTACAACTACATTAATGAAAGAAAATTCATTTGCGTAGGGTGCAAATACATAGATTGTAATTGTATCTAATTATAATAATAAAATTTGGTATCGATTGTTATCGCATAAATTTGTTAGTTACGTTTTAACATACATAGCTGTACAGGGATTGATGTGGTTGTATATCTGGCAGCAAAAGCAGAGCGGAAGGGCGCACTTTTGCTGTCCACTTTAATTAAAACTAAGCGGATTGAGCAGGCATCGAAATTGAATTTGCCTCATATTTATTATTTTTTTAACATGCAAAATATTCATTATAAAGAAATAATTATTGTAAATGTTTCCATTACAATTTTAGTACAGCAATATTCATGCGGAAATAAATAGAAAATTGTTTAGTCTTAGAATATTTACATGCAAACCAGGTAACTTAACAGAAATTCTTGAGCATGTTATAATTTATTGCTTGTGTTCAAAACCTTATTAATACAAAATAATCCATCTATGAAGTCAAAAGGTCTTGATTTCATTAAAATCAAATAATGTTTGTATCTGATCCGCTTGTATTTTAAACTACCTATTATAATTCGAAATATGTCATTAAGCAAAAATGATTTATAATCTATTGGTTATAAATAATTCGATAACGATATCCTTAAGTTGAGGATGAGAGTGTATTCAAAATAAAAAAAGGGTGCGTGTACTTATGTACGCGCGTGAGAAGTTACACTTCTTTGGCATCATTAAAAAATACATACGGATAGATAACCTCAATTATATTGGAGCACTTGAAAAAGTCTATAGACACAATTTTTTCACTAATATTTACGAATAGTAAATATATTAATCAAAATATTGAATTTAAATCACTACTGAATATAATTTATCAGCACATATATAAATCGCACTTATATGAAACTAAAACACGTGTGTGAATGTAGACACTAGAAACATGTGGATAAATACTATGAATATGAAAACAGTGAACAGAGGCGACGATGGTGCCAACTTGCGCGACTAATAGAGGTTCTATTTCTATTTTGTTGGTAGCTTTTGTTTCGAGACTGCAACCGCTGCAACTTCATACTGTGACATTTGTGTGACGAATCTTAAAATTTCACTCTCATCATTTTTGCAATAACGCGCCTAAAGAAGTATAAATTCAAAAAGAAAAATATTTCTCATGACAAAATATCGACATCCAACGGGCATCACTAGGGAAGTCAATCATAAAATTGTCGTTGTGGGAACAATGGAGCGCGTGTGGGCTTCGCGGGCGGTCCGACGAATTAGCGACACGTACGATTTCCTATACGATGTATTGCTCATTGACGTTTATCGTTATCGTAATAAACGTTTCCTGGACGTCACTAGAGGTAAATGAACATATATGTATTTATTTATAATGTCCGGCTCCAGACAGTCGCGAGGCGCATCCTATAGGCGCTCGACACGAGTCTTGGCGAGTGGAGGCTAGCCATCCACACTCTCGGTTTATTTAGTTGTGCGCTTTATACACACTACTGCACAAGCACACATTCGCGTCCTTTGACTCGCGTCGAAAAACCGACACAAAACGGAGCGCCGGCGAGGCGAGGCGAAGCAACACGAGAGGACGCGAGCGCACCGTATCAAAGATATTAATCGCCGCTTGCGATCATAATAAACGTTTCCTGGATGTCACTGAAGGTAAATGAACATATATGTATTTATTTATTCGATAAAGTGACGAGAGAAGCAAGTCATGCGTTTATTGGTAAGCAACACGCCAGCCCATAACAGCATAGTACCAAACAGAGAATGTACGCTCTGCGCTGCGCTTGTCACCCAGAGATATAAGATGGTCTATCTGTAAACACAGTTATTACGCTGGCATCATTGTTTTTTAAGCTGGACAGTAGTACGTACACACTACTGCTTGGCGGCAGAATAACTGTCAATGCTGTGGTAGTACCAGACGGACTGTATAAAAATTCTACCACTTAGATTCATCCTACGATTTAACGTGAAAACTATTGTATATTACAATTATGAAAACTAACGATCGCCTACTAGTCGAAACTCTGCCAAAGAAGGATTTATGTCAAAGTGTTAATAAAATAAAAAATAATGAATAATATAAGTTAATATAATAAAATATTTTTTTATTATAGCCTATTAAAGTTTTTTTATCTGTGCCATGTTTTAATTTGACAATTTGTCTTCGACTTTAAGAGTATAAAAGTAAACAATAAACGTTTCCTTATACTCCAACTTCAATATAAGAAATATTAAACTAAAATTGTAGTTTTGTTCTCTCCTCCTTCTTAGAAATATTAATTATGCCAAATCTCGCAGTTTTACAAGACCGCAATATGCTTAAAAAGGTGTAAAAAGTTTTCTCTTAACGTATTAATATAAAGCTTCTCAAGAACAAGTACAGAAGTGTTGATGAAAAAGTAGAAGCCTTTACAACGATTTAACTAAACTATAATTAAGACGAGTCAATTATTACTTTTTATATAATATCAAGTTACTAAAAGAACGAATAAGTCGCCTGATAGTGACCGATAAACTGATGAATTGAATGATTATGTTTTACCGAAAAAATCTTGATTTATAGCTAAACGGGAATGATGGGACTATCAACGAATTCCATCCTTTGAAACCTAACGGGGATAGTATCACCATGGTATAGACAGATGGTATGAAATAATTGTATAATAGTAAAATTATTATTTTTTACACTATATCTATTTTTATGATGCAATAAATATTCAAGTTACTAAACTCGAAACGATGAAAACTTAATTTAGTTTACTGCACCTTCGTTAAATTTTGTAATGTCACCAAATTTAAATGTTAAAATACTTTTGGTAAGAAACTTTCGAAAACATTAAGATGTCTGCATACAAATGTAGCTGTATTAATGTTCTCTAGGTGTTAATAAAGAATTTGGCGATGTTATCTTCACCTTATGAATATCACGACACTTGAAGTCACCCTTAAAGTTACCTTTATGTTATTTTTAACCTTATAGCAATAATGTTAAGGTTCGTTTTCCCTGTTCTTCTTCAGCGCTCGCGTGTAGACCAACTAATCTTAACAGTGTAATTATGAACTCGACGTTACACAAATAGCTTTACTTCGAGTGACTCTTAAAATGGAAACGAAAAAAAAAAACTTCGGTTGAAGGTAAAACGTTCCCAAAAGCTATGAAGTCTTAGTACTTAGCAGACAGTTTTAGTTGTTTTACAGTAGAGAGTTAAAAAACCCGACGCCCGGCTGCAATGAAAATTTTATTTACTCTCTTATCTGTAAACTACGCCACGCGATACAAATTGTGTCAAGATAACTAAGACGTGTTACCGTGACCATATCTCTGTCCTCGCGTTTAATTAAACTAATCTGTTAAAATAAAATTTAAAAAAACGCAATTCGTACTTGTGAAAAACTATTTTACATATTATATCACGATCATTTTATTTTTTTTTATAATTCACGGACTTTCCAAACCGTAGTCTACAGTATTATTAACATAAAAAATTATTCGCTTTTTTTTCTTTCTTTTCTTTCATAAAATTCGCCTAAATAATTTAGTTTAGATTAAAAAAAATATTTTTCTTTAAAGGCTCTATAATATAGGACCTTATTCTAAAACTACGATTTAAACATAAAGTTACAACTTAAAAAAATAATATCGATATCGATATACAATCGTTTCCCGCCATTTCTTTGACATTTACGATCGGATATATATATTTAGCGTTTTTGGAGTTAAGATATAAGAGAGATATTAGGAAAAATTTGCAGTTTTTCAACCAGTACTAAATAATCGATTATACTAATCACTATCTCTTGTCTATAATGTAAGGTACTATGTAAATAAAATTAATCAAAAGCATTAAAAACATTAAACCATTACAAATATATGACTATGTATTAATTCTATACAAATTTGAATTTGATTTATACGGACGTAGAAAAACACTGGATGGTAAAGTAAGACTCTGCACGCCATCTAGTATCTAAAAGAAGTAGTAACTTTATTTTATTATTGTTTGTTTAATCTATGCCACGAGATGACGCCACTTTCAGTTTGCCATTAATCATTCATCAGGATTTTTTTTAAAACCAGCGATTTCCTAATGGTCGGCGAAAGCAATTATTGAAAAAGATTATTTATTAAAACTAAGATTTGACAAATTACATGTGTGACATTGATTAATTTAATGTATTTATAACAAATATAAAATACGAAAAAAAAAATATTTTCGCACTTATGTATGTTTTCTTCTAAATGAACTCAAATCTGCAAAAATTCTGTGTTTTATGCGCGCAGTAGGATAAAAAGTGATATAAAATTTTCTCTTCACGCATTAATGCTGTTAAAGAATAAAGAACAAGGATAAC
Organism: Eurytides protesilaus protesilaus; assembly: GCA_018248075.1. NCBI lineage: Eukaryota > Metazoa > Arthropoda > Insecta > Lepidoptera > Papilionidae > Eurytides > Eurytides protesilaus. Next base: position 9,151 of record DWHR010000037.1, read on the forward strand.
AAAGATTGTAGTGATGTTGAAATTTTAAGGTACTTATAATGAAATGTCTGTAATTCTTATATTTAATAGTAGCCTTTATATTAATATTAATTTCTGTATACTTTTTAATTTGAACGTTGGATAGTAAAATAGAGATTGTGTTGATTAAAATTGGCTTTATACTCGAATACTTGCACGATTAATAGAGTCTATTGTCTCCTTTGCTGGTTAAAAAGGAATTTGGGTCATTATTTCAATCAGCAAAAATCATTTTATAATGAGCAAAGATCACGTTTGCCCCACATGTTAATCCTTTGGTCCATCTTGAGTTTACAGGGGACTGGCATCAATATGTTGTAGTCGTGAATTCTCTTCGCAACCTTATATCTGAAATAGCCATACTAACCGCTGAATAAGCTTTTTTCTTAGAAGGCAAAGTGACGAAACGAGCAAGTCGTGATGATAAACGTGACACCTATCTATACTAACAGAGTGCCACAGAAAACCTATGTGCCTAAAGCGAGTTTTTGCTCACTTCGTTTACAAACTCGATTGCTTTAGCATAAATTCATTTCTATATAAAAATAGCTTTATCTAGTCAACACTAGATGGCGCTGACAAAATTTCATAGAAATGCTACCGCGATCGAGTTGGTAAACGCAGTGAGGAAAAACTCGCATTAAGCACACTGGTTGACCCTGTGATGCGCTAGTCAACCAGAGATTTTTTTATTATAAAAATTGACGAGTGGAGCAAACCGTGGGCCTGATAGTATGCTACCCATAACAATACTTCAACACAGAACTTGCTTGACAAAGCGCTAGAGATTTAAGGTGTGTCTATGTTCAGTAATTACGCTGGCATACTTGCCCTTCAAACCGGAACACTGCAATACTTATGCACTGTTTGGTGGTTGAATAACTGGCAGAGCAGTGGTACTACTACTACTCCTCAGGCGGATTCTGCAAAAGAGTCCGTCTGGGGAGTCCACTGTATTACCAGTCCACTTAAAATCATACTTAGATTTAAGAGTATATGCCCAGTAATCGGACTGGCAAATTGCCCATTAATCTGGACCTCATTTTGTCTGGCGGTAAAATAATAATATAGGCAATGCGGTGGTTTCACCTCAGGCGGGCATTGCAAAACAGCCACACCGATTACTGTCAATTAAAAAAGCTTCCGACGGTTTAAAAACGTCGATACAATTGCGAATTTTTAAAGTTCATGAGGAAAAAAGAACATTCCATTGTTTTGGGAACAGTTCTGAGTGGTAGGACTCTCGCCAAGTCCTGGTGCGGTACTGCTGCATTGACAGTTTTTGTGCCGCTAAGAAGTAGTGTGTAAGCACTACTACGTTCCGATTTGAAGGGTTATGATGCCATCGTAATTACTGGACAAAGAGACGATTAACTGATGAGAAGAGCAAGTATGTGCCTGACGGTAAACGTCATGCCTGTTCTTATAACACAGTACCACACTGAGCGTGCTTGGCTCTATGGTTCGCTTGTCACCCAGAGTTATAAGATGGTCTTATCTCTTTGCCAACTAATTACGCTGGCATCAATGTCCTTTACACCAGAACACAGCAGTTCTCACACACTGCTGTTTGGCAGCAGAATAACTGCCAATTCAAGAGTCCTATCTACCACTTCGAATCACAGAGCTAAATCGAGAATCAATATTTTTTTATTCCTCATATTCTTTAGACCACTTTCGGGTAATTTTAAAAACAGTAGGTCTCTTGGTACTTTACAATCACAACACTAATAAAAGGAAAAATCGATAAATCGATACTTTATTCATTGATATTTCTTACATCTGCGCGTACAGTCGACCGCACGTAATGAAGCCCAAAACATAAATTACCGATTTAAAAGTGCAACGGGAATTTAATGGTACGTATCGCGACGCTCCGTTTACAGGCTGATGTTAAGTATAGGGATGGGACACTATCGATATATAATTTATTCTTTTTTATTATTATTCACGGTACATCTAACACACGACAATCTGTGTGCCTAGTGAGAGTTTCTGCTCATTTCGTTTGCCAACTTAATCATAACAAAAAACAGCGTCATCTACTCAACACTAGAAGGCGCTGTCAAAATTTCATAGAAATGATGTTTACGCTAACGCGATCGAGTTGGTGAACGCAATGAAAAAAAGTACTAAGCACACTGATCCCAAACTAAGCAGAACCTTTACTATGGTAATCACACAACTGATATACATACATACATATTTTTATTCCATACTTATATAGATAGTTAACACCCAGATACAGAAAAATTATCTCTGCTCATGGCAGAAACATTTTGTACTGGGTGGACATTGAACTAATGACCTTCAGCGTTGCAGTCAGGAGCACTAATCACCACACTAACAAGTTAATCATCACTGTTTAACACGATAGCTTTACTAACCATGACTATATATTATGTTTTTAACACTTGTCAAACGTTGTCTGTGTTCCCTAAATATTGTAGGACACTCTAAACCCTTCCTACGATGATGATAACGATAAATGATAAATTTAGCCAGTGTGTATAGAGCGAGTTTTTGCTCACTTCATTTACCAACTCAAACGCGTTGGCGTAAATCTCATTTCTATGACATTTTGACAGCGCCATCTAGTGTTGACGAGATAACGCTGGTTTTTATTAATAAAAATTTTATTTACGCACACGCGATCGAGTAGTTAAACTAAGTGAGCAAAAACTCACACTAGGCAATCTGTTAATTGTTTCGCTCCTTTTATAAAATGCGAACGTTTTTCTATCGCGAAAATTAAACGTTAAGGAGTGAAGTTCTCAAGCGTAGGGTAAGTGTGGCTATTCAAATATTACATGAAACAGATTGGCTTATTTCATAAAATTGGAAATTTTATCACTAATATTCCTAAATTGAGAAAAAAAAATACCAATACCACGTTTTTATGACGAGTATTCTCGTTGAAAACAGTTAATTGGTTAAACCTATAATCAATATAGCGTTTCGCGTTATAAAGGGTGTCAGTATAAATCATCAAAGGTGGTGGTAATGCATTGCTGCCAGTTATTCTACCAGACGGCAGAATATATGGCAATGCAGTGGTACCGCCCCAGTTGGACTCGGCAAGAGTCCTACCACTTATGAAGGACATATCTTTAATCTCTGGGTGACGAGCGCAGCGCTGTGCCCCGCAGATTCTGTGTGGCACTGGTACTGTGTTATTATGGGCAGGCTTTTCGCTTACCATCAGGCGCACGGCTTGATCACCTCGTCACCTTAAGAAATAAAAATATTATTATAAACTTTTAATTATAGCTTAAACGGTGTTTTAAGATTTCTATTTTTTAAGTATTTCAACATTTCTTCACTTGGTCTAAAGAATCTATATACCGCTGTGCAGTGTCTAAGCATTGCTGTCTTCCGGTATGAGAGGCAAGAAATAAAAAAAGGGTGCGTGTTCTTATGTACGCGCGTAAGAAGTTACACTTCTTTGGCATCATTAAAAAATACATACGGATAGATAACCTCATTTATATTGGAGCACTTGAAAAAGTCTATAGACACAATTTTTTCACTAATATTTACGAATAGTAAATATATTAATCAAAATATTGAATTTAAATCACTACTGAATATAATTTATCAGCACATATATAAATCGCACTTACATGAAACTAAAACACGTGTATGAATGTAGACACTAGAAACATGTGGATAAATACTATGAATATGAAAACTGAACAGAGGCGACGATGGTGCCAACTTGCGCGACTAATAGAGGTTCTATTTCTACTTTGTTGATAGCTTTTGTTTCGAGACTGCAACCTCTGCAACTTGCGTGTGACGAATCTTAAAATTTCACTCTTATCATTTTTTCATAACGCTCCTAAAGAAGTACAACTTCAAAAATAGAATTAGAACTTTGTTACAACACGATATGATGGTACTTAAATTATTTAATAGCGTCTTTATTTTTTATTAAGGTTGGATACACCCTTTCGTAAAAGAGAAAGAGGAAATATATTTATTGTGCCCAAATATCTTTTTCTTGACTCAAGTCTAAATGTTTCATTTAAAGAGGGTTTACGAATGTATGTAATAATTTTTGACTACCATTGTCGTAATATCGACATAATACAATTTACATTGAAGCCAAAGCTAATGTTCTTACTTGTTCTAACTGGAACTAGATGTAGATCTAGCTACTGTATTTTTTTTAATTAATACTTCCATTACAGGCTTTCCGATATTGGCATTTTGGAAGGTGTCTCCCGAGTGCCGAACAGGGAAAGAAAACGTGAAGATTTACAACCGTTAATGCAAGAGACCAATTATAATTCCGACTAACGTATGATATATCGACGTATTGTAACATTCTTAAAATTAACTTGGCTCCTTTTTTTTGTGTAAATGAAAAACGAAATAGAAGTAACGTGTCATCGTTGACGCAATTAAAGAGAACATACTATTATATAATTATATATTTTAATACATACTATTATATATACATTTCTCCCAAGTGGTAAGACTGTTTTTCAGAGTACGTCTATGGTGGTACCACTGCATTGCCAGTCTTTCAATCCCGCCGCCGATCGGTAGGGTGTATACACTATCTTGGCAATGACGCTTGCGTAATTAGTGGGCAATGAGATAGACCGTCTTATCTCTGGATGAGGAGCGCAGCGCAGAGTCAAGCACATTATGTGAGGTACTACGTTGCTTGTCTCGTTGCTGTCACTCTATCTCCTTAAAAATATATATACTACAATGGATTTTCAATAAATTTAATTTCTCTTCATTTTAACATTAAACGGAAAGGAATTTAAATGAATTTACGCATCATTTATGTTCATCCCAATATCAGTAACCACGAGTGACTCCATGGAAGCAATAATATTATATGGTTTAGACTTTAAGTTTTATACAAATCAGTTCTTATATCGATCATAAAATACGTTTCATTATTGCTTAGTTATAAATATGTTACAATACTATTTACTTTAGATGAGAATACCAACAATCATATAAATAAATAACAAGAAAATTTAAAGAATTATCTTTGTTCTAAATAACTCTAGTTGATAACACCATTTAAGAAATAAAACCAAAACCAATATTTCTATTTCAGAATTGCCTTGACATCATTGGGGAATTTAAATC